>CABFVZ010000032.1:1077133-1120983 GCA_902151445.1 Timema monikensis
CCCCCCCAACCTGTACCTAGGCTACTAAAATAAGCTATAAACATTATATTAAAAGTGTTGGAAGTTTTAGCACATTTATCACAACAGCTTGATCAAAGAAAGAGAAAAAAAGGGAGGGGGGGGGATATTTGAGAAAATACACATACATTAGAGTAGAGAGGATGAAAAAACCAGATTGATAAATCACATATGAAAATCCACCTTCATTTGTCGAGGATTCAAACCTCGATCTTTCAATCATCAGTAATCAAGTATGTAATAAGCCTGGTGCCTTAGACAATATACCACCACCTGTTTGGGTGTAAAACTGTTGTTTTATTCATTTATCCTTGATATTAATTCACTACAATGATTTATATTTTTAAATAGCTTGAGCAGGTGTATCAATAATTTAAATATTTTATCCTCTATCTTTAGACCCTATGACTTGAGTTTCTAAGACATTGCAACTTTTCCATTGACATTTCTGGATATCCACAAAAGCTATAATTATTCAAATTATTAATGATATTCAGTGTCGTCATGAATAAGTTAGAACATATTATAGGCAGATAATGAATCGTAAATAAATTGTGTATAATTCAAAGATTATTTTAAGCTAAAATAAAATACTTTGATCATTATTTATAATTTATGTTAATCAATTAATGTAATTACGATATTATGGCAAGGTCGTTGTTAATCTTAAGAAAATGGTTGAGATACCAAATAAAAAGGTCTTGCTTGAGCTGGGGATTTGTACAAAAATCACAAAACATCTGAACATTCGCTTGGCCTTACTCTAAAGCAAGTGACTTTGTTGATTTTTATCCTGGGTGTGACTAGTTTTTAGGTAGCTGATACCAAATCAAAACAAAAGAGATTGATTTAAATTAAAAGATAAAAAATGTGAACTAAACAAATTGATTGAAATTAAAAAAGCACACTATTTTAAATGCAAACTAATGCATTTACATCTTATTTTACTATCTAATGACTTTCATTATTTGCTTTTATCATCCTTTACTTGAACTCACAACAGGCAGAATATATTTTATGGCATTTATCAGTTTTGAGAGGAATTATATTGACTAATGTATTCTTATATCAAACTTCCCAACTTTAAATAATTATACCTCACCAGTTTATATGGATAAATCTTGATAATGATAAGGTAGCACATCTACTATCATTACCAGTAATAGGAAATTTATCCAAGTCATTGCACATTGCAAACTTTTCCAGATGAACGAATTTAGAACAGTGCTAGGATATAACCGCCTCTCTTACGAAACCTACATATATTGTTTATTTTATATTTGATCCAGGTAGCCAATCTGAAATTTTTATTTTAAACATATTCTAAAAAGGTTATCACTTCTGGAAAAAAATAAGGTAGTTTTGATGAATAGTCCAGATGTTTCATTTAATGGATTGTGCTAAATAAGTGGATAAACTATGCAACTCACGGTTATCTGGTTGTTCACGCCTTGGGTCCAGCCATACAGGTCAACGAGTCTGTACACAGCAGCCAGCTTACACCTGAGAATCTTTTCCCCCTTGGCGTAGCCCATGCTCTCCACACCCCTGATATCGTTGATAGGAACCACGCAGTTTGAGCCTGGGAGCACACAGCATCAACAATCGCACATTTGGAAACAAATGTAAAGTTAAATGTTACATAGGTCAAATCAACTAAATATTATTATTAGCACCGTGTCTTACTACCCGTTCGGGTTATACACACTTACGCTAATGTGTAATGGTAGGGTGATTGTGAGATGAAATGAAGGACCTACAGTTTAACGTGGAATCCGAACCACGATGGCGGCCTGGCATTCCACACATTCACAAGATGTCTTGTCAGAGGTGTAGGAAGGGTTTGGAATTCAGATAAATCTGTGCCGGGACCGAGGATTGAACCCCGGCCGCCAGCATAGAAGTCTGACACCTTACCCCTAGACCACCAGGTCACCATCAACTAAATAGAACTGATACATAAAAGTAAAGTTAGTAATAAAGAATAGCTTGCAGCTCTGGGTTGATTTGGCTTTGTTTCTAATAAAACGAATGAATTTGCTATGCTTCTAAACTGATATTATTAAAAACATCCTTAGGAGACTATGAGTAGGCCCTCAAAGCGCTGAAGAGAAGCCCAGGCCACTTCCAATTTTGAGGACTTCCCCAGTAAATTAAATAACTAATAAATGTGAAAACAATGGTATAAAACTAGTGGTATATTTTAAAGTTTTACATTTAATACAATAACAATTTGAATACAGAAAAAATAAACATTTTAACACTATGTAATAAACTTTCCAATTTTTATTTAACATGTTATTTCTAGCATCTTTTTATGCAAATTCACCAATCAAGCCTTGCAATTTCATAGTTTATATTAAGCATTGCGAGAACATTATAATAATCTTGTCCCATAGCTCAACGACGCAACAATGAGATTAGGAAACACACCAGAAAGTCCAAGTTAGAGTATTTCTCAAAGTCATGCTTTTGGTTTACAATTCAGTTTAAAGATGACGAAATGTATTCGCTTTAGAAAAATCATCTCATAAAACGGATCCAGTGATATTTCTTTGGCGTACTTACTTTGGGATTGTTCTGTTTATTAACATAGATCTTAAATACCAAAGTCATAAAATTTTCAGAGAAACTCATACAGGCTACATATCATATTCAGTGACTCAAACCACCTTCTCAGACCTGATCTTATGAAGTCGATAATGACAAAGAAGACATTTATTAAATAATGTTGTTCATTCTCAACATTAGAATAATTACAAAGTTTGTAGGAGCAACTGCAGGGAAGCTTAGATGATGTAGCAATATTTTGAACCTGTGCTACCAATTTGGCCTTATTCAAGATCGCATTTGATTGTTCATGGACCAGCTGAGTCTCAACATAAGGTGTGGTATTGTGTGCTTCAATCACAAGAGTAGTCTGATGGGTCATCGTAACCTAACCCACATGAGATGTCACTATAAAAAATAGTTTTTGACATGTATTTGATAGTCCAGTTCACTTAAACCCTTTCTTACTTCACACATATGATGCACAATTGTCCTTATTGAATCAAACCTTGCAGATCATCTAGTTTTTAACATCTCATGGAGTGAAATACGAAGATGTTGCTTTAAGATTTCCCACCTTCGAGTGCTCCTTGAATGATTCAGCACAACAGCCAACACCTACAAGGTTTAATATGTGATTTCCACAGCAGGACAAAACGCATCTAGGGTTAAGCTTAAGGAGAAATGATTCCACGCCATTATATTTTGTGTATGTAATTATAACCAAATTAACATCAAGTGTGTGAGTTTGAGGGCCCCAAGAATGCAAGGCCCAGGCCAAATGTACTTGCTGGCACGCCTCTGTGAGGGCCTGACTATGAGTATGACACAGGATTAATAACACCTTCTCACAAAAAGTACCCTCTTAGTTCTATATAACAAAATAAATATGATAAATAATAAACAAACATTTTAAAAAATATTCAAAGATAAGAAAAAAATATAATATTTGGCTTTCAGAAAAAAATAATTCAACAACCTAAACAAAAACATGTAAGCCAAAATGTCCTTAAAGAGCAAATTAGCCTATTGACACCAAATCAATTAAATTACATGGGGCCTACCTTTAAAGACTGACCCAGAATGCAAGCGTCCCCCTTGTACCCCCATCATGTCGGAGATTTGCTGCAACAGACCAGAGGGTCCACTCCCATCCTTCATCTGTATCTCAATGATGCGCTCCAATTCCTCTCGAAATAGTCTGCTGTTCATGATCATCTCCACACGCTTCCGTCGCTCCATCTCACGCATATCCTACAGATTTAGCAAATCATGTGTTAAGGATATGTAGAATTTAAGTTATTAAATAATATTTTTATGTTTTTTGTACAAAACAGTAATTTTTTTAATTATGTTCATTAGTATTAGTGTCGCTGTTTCTTATTACAACTTTCTCTGTTTTCAAAAAGTTCCATATAATGAGAGTTTAGATCAACAAAGAATTTTAAAAATATATACAAGATAAAACTGTTTTTATAAATCAAAGATTGTAATTATTAAGCTGTTTTGTGTTTTTAAATGCATTTGGTTATAAGTTTCATATGTATAATTATATATATTAGGCCTGCTAGGAACATATTTGTCTGAATGCTATTCTACTACAGAGCCTATGTCCCAGTTAACTTTCATTTGTGTCGGTAAAAAATATTTGGAGATTTGGAATTCTGTATTTTTTCACTGGGGTTTTTTAAATTGTGTCTAGATATATTTCCTTCCTACTGTGATATTTTAAAAATAATTTAATTTTAATTTTTAATGAGTTACATTCATTTTCTTTCTGGTTTTTATAATTTATTTTCTTCCAGGTAGATATGATGGCTTCTATTTGCACCTTACATGATTTAGCTATGATATCTTATCAATTAATTACCCGCCTCAGTAACGTAATTAGCTAACATTCTAGTTTCATGTTGGGCTAGATTACCAAGGACGTGGTTCGAATCTCACCCAGTTGAACTGGGGGGTAAAGCGGGGTGGAAGCTTTACTTAGTGGTTTTCCACTCTCCCTCCACACAAACGCGGGTTCACTTCCACTATATTATTCAACCTTCTCAATTCTAACTCATTAGCGTAGTTAGTACTTAAACGTATAATCTGAAAGGGTAGTAGGATGTGGTGCTAGGTGGTATTATTATTGTTGTTATTATTATTATCATCACCGTGTCTTACTACCGGTTCGGGTTGTACACACGTACGCTAATGTGTAATGAATAGTAGGGTGATTGTGAGTTGAAATGGAGGACCTACAGTTTAACGTGGAATCCAAACCATGGTGGAGGCCTGGCATTCCACACATTCACAAGTTGTGATTAATACACGTCTTGTCAGAGGTGAAGGAAGGGTTTGTCAATCATATAGATTTGTGCCGGACCGAGGAATGAACCCCGGACCCCAGCAGAGAAGTCACTCTGACACTTCAACCCTAGACCGCCGGTCACTAATATGTTGTAATACTGTTAAAAAGGTTTATGACCGTTTTTTTCTTCTATGTGTAGTAATAGTGTTTTTTTCTTCTATGTTAAGTAATAGACATTCAGATTTTTCACCTTTATAATGTTAATAATAATATTAACAAAAAAATGGATTTTTTTAATTAAAAATTATTTATTCATTACAATAAAAACTAATATGGGATTAAATGCTTTTTTTTTAAATTTATATTGAGAAAATTAATAAATAATACTGTGCCATCAATATATCAAGGTCAATAATATATAGAAAATAAATAAAACCGTCATATAGGTTTCTTGTATAGAACTAAAATTTAACCGTCAGAAGTGACAGCTGCTAAACACATGTTTTGCAGATCATATGGTTCGGTGGAGGGATACATAATTTGGTCTAGTAACTTTTCAGAGCTGTCAGTCAGCACCAAAGAAGTGGTGTGGGAGGTATAGGTACCTTAAAATTATAAGTTATTATACCAAGTGAGTTGCTAGTTGAACATATTATTTTGTTCAACCAAAACAAACACATTTTATAGCTTTGTCTATTGTATAAAATCCAGTTTTAAAACTTATGCATAACACCATACAAATCAATGTATTATTATTGGGTTTGAACCGAAAGGTTTTCAACAGATTGACTAACCATTTAAAAGATTAATTAAATGATCGCTTTGTGTTCAAAATATAGGTGGATTTTTTGAGCTGGGTAAAATTATACCAACCCTGCTGTTCTTAGTCATTTTCTCGTAAAAGTGAGATGCACAATTTAATATGTAATACTAAACAATACCTATACCAATTTTAACCGAAATCATTAAGCCTATAAGTTTGTGAATTAATAATAATATAATTATAATAATAATAATAATAATATTTAGCACCGCGTCTTATTACCCATTCGGGTTATACGCTTTAAGTACTAATTACGCTAATGGATTAGGAATTGGGTTGGTTGAATTAGAGGAAGTGAACCCGCATTTGCGTGGAGGTAGAGTGGAAAATCATTTAGGATCCCCCTACCCCAGTTCACCCGACCGAAATTCGAACCTCGATCTCCCCGTCCTTGGCAGTTGAGCTCAACACGACTAGCGCATTAGCCAACTACGCCAACGAGGCGGGTGTTTGTGAATTAATTTGTTTTCTCTTTTTGCTATTAATTAAACTAACTTACTCATAGTTTTAAGCCTATCAGTAAAATGATTACAACCATCCCTAAATTCCAGGTTCAGGGGCTCATGAAACATAAAACTGCCCCAAAATATTATTTTTACTGTCGCAAATCAATGAGTGGTCACATGAAAGTAAAAAATTAGATTAAGATTAAACTATTTACAGCATCTATGTCGGCTGGTCTCATTTTATTCTTGTCATCCTCATCCAAACCATCTATGCCATTAGTTTGTGCTTCAGCCGGAGGTGCCCTCTCCGATTGACTCGTATCCGCCATTGTCCCTTCGTTACGTTACGGGGTCTGAAATTAAAAAAAAAAAAAATTATAATCCACATTTTAAGTTTAATTATTAAAAATAAAAGTGACTATAAACAAGCATTAATACAGGTCGATAGGTTAAATATCATAAAAATCAGAATGTTAGAACTCACTAACACATTTGTTGTACAAAGAATAGTTTTCTTTTTCTTTGTCATATTACAGTAAATCTAAGTTATTTTTATCGTCAATACACACAACAAGAATAGTGTAAGTTTCCAATTTTAACTCACTATAAACTATTTCCTACATAACAAAACCTAGCCTTCCATTTGTCAACATGTTATTCCTGAAATATCTTTCACTGCCATTGTCCTATCACATTCCTAGATTGTATTTAATCTTTTTGCAGAATATGTTTTAGAAAAAAACAAAACTAAGTTACAATGGTTTATTTTAACAATATTACTAAATCAAACAAAAAATGTATTTATTGCTGCATGAAATATTAGATTAAGTTAGGGTGGGATTGTTTTCAATATATTGTTTTTTATTTTGCACCCAATTATGAAGTGTTGTGTGCTTAAATATCTCTCACATCACTGCAAAAAATGAATTGTGAGTTTCCCAGGTGTGACATGGAATTTTATACCAACTAAAGTACATTCACCACTCGAATTACTTGGATGAAAGCTCAAAATAATACTAGAAATAGTCCCTAATGTATCCCTACACCAACAGCTGATATGTCACTTTGGATAACTGTAATGAAAACACATATGGTAATGAGTGAATGTGATAGTTAACCACAGTAATTTAGGCCAATAATATTTATATTTATTTGAGGTAGGGCAAAAAGCTTATTTCTCGTGTCATTAATATAGTTTAAAAATGGTGACCGGTGAATTAAAACCATGTGAATGATAATGACACAAACAAGTTATTTACAATGGTGCACCAACACAGTGGATAAAAATATTTTATTCAGTTAAATATTTGAAATACAATAAAATAATTTTATATATATGACAAGTATTTTCTAAGTAAATATGATACCTGTATTAAAAGGTATTAATGTATGCACTTAGATATTACACATTGTAATAACACTCCAAAACAAAGCATAAGTAGCCCTACTTTTAATCACGTTTAAAATATTGTTTCGGATTGGGGAGAAAAAATAAATATAAAGTGATGAAATAGTGTGAAAAAACTTAGATTTATGTTATTTTAAATGTAAAATATAACATGTAATTAAAAAAACTTCATTTATAACACAAGAGTGATCTTTTACAGGTGCTGGCAACACAAAACCAAATCATATGATTTTCAACTGTCATTCAAGTAAAAATCTATGGGGAATATACTATAGGCCTGTAGCAGAATGTGTTTGAATGGATTTAGGTTAGTTTAATTTTAATTTTTTTAATCAGTACATTCATATTATTTTTAATACTGAATACATGCTATTTTTGTGTGTATTGATTTTAAAAAGTAATGTATTTACTCAATGAAACCTAAAAAGTTACAAAAATCCTACCTTCTTCTTTCCTCAAGAACCTTTAAAAAAATACAAACATAATGTATGAAGTCAACATAATATTTTCCTTAATTATTACAAGTATTATAATATTATGATTGCCACTTTTTTTTTCAAACGTGAAAGCTACATAATTATCACATTACTCAACATGGTTAGGTTTTTTCTTTAGCACCGCTTCTTACTAACTGTTCGGGTTATACGCAGATTACGTATTAAAGTAGTGATAGTGATTGTAAAATATAGCGCTTACTACAATGAAACTTGAGCCCGCCAGGATTGAGTCAAGAAAACATCTTAAGAATTGTTGGAAAACGCTTTATGTGTGTTCTTGGTCAAAAGATGACACTAGCACGTTATAATAAATGATCCCCTACTAATGCTGACTGACACAATATTGATTATAAAGTTAGCATCAAGAGAGAAACATTATACAGCCTATACATGAAAATTATGTTAACTGCCAACATTTTAAAACACAAATAATTATTACATAAACATTACACCAAGACCACAAATTGGCTACCAAAAAGAAAGCCTTGATCTTATATAACCTCTCCTAGTCTAAACTAAATTTATCTCAAGGCTGATGCTTAAAATTTAAAAATTAAACTAATTCTCTTTAAAAAAAACAACCAAAAACGTTTGTTCCATCTGCAACCTATTTACTGCAAAATTGTTTTCAATATCCACAATATTCCGTAAATTATACAATGTTTAAATATTATCATTACCAAATTTACATTCCTAGCACATCCAAACAATGCCGATAGGTGTCAACAATTGAATACAATACAATCTTGGGGTTATACTCTAAAATTCCATTGTAATTTCACATTTCCAATTAGGCCTAATTAAGTCGCTTTAAACTAATTAGTAAAACACACTGTTGCGAGTAACAGTTTTAAAATTACTTAAAAACACCACCTGAACGTAAGAGAAAATAACAAAATATTTTAAGATAATATTTGACAATGATAACGTAACAAAAACTGAAACGGAATGGAAAAGAGAAAGGACAGAAAAACGTTACTCAAAAATTAACCGCAAGATGCGCATGCGCAGTCAACGTTTATAGTCGACCACGTGACCAAGGCATATACAGATGAGTGATGAATGTGCGAACTATATTTCAAATTCCTTTGAGACACATAAATTGTGTCGAATTAAAGAAGATAATCTGTTAAAACACATTACAGTTGCATAGTTCTTTTAAAACTCAATGAGAATAACTAATTTGTGTCTTCATCAAGTTTTTTGATTAATGCAAACCGACGGAGGAACAAAAAAAAGTTAATATTTAAGGTAATTTAAAACAAAGGGGCCCTACAGGCGACACGATTTGGTCAGGTGGTCGGTCGATTTGTCAGATCAGACGCAATATCGGGTCGTGTGTAGGTGTGTCACCCGACAAAAAATTTACTATTTCATGTCGGATGGTCGGCGCATCCAACCCCACGACCGTCCGACCAAATTGTGTCGTCTGTAGCATTGTTGGGTGATTCAGTGTGTCAAATGTACTACAAACACGGGCGTGAGTAGTTGTGTGTATGTACAGTAGCTCCATGGCTTCTTTGGTGCTGACTGACAGCTGCTAAACACATGTTTTTTGAAGATCATATGGTTCGGCGTAGGTATACATAATATGGTCTGGTAACTTTTAAAAGCCGTCAGATGTGAGCTGTCAGTCAGCACCAAAATAGTCATGGGGCTACTGTAGTAACATATTAATTTTTTTCCGTTCTACTAGCCATTTTTTGAATTATTTTTCTTTTTCTGGAATTAATCCCTAACGATGCTATTAGCGCAAGCCCAACTTGTTGGTGTTTGGATAATATTGGAGGGATGATGCGTATGTCTTTTAGAGAAAAAAAGACCTATGAAATCAGACACTAAGTCTGTAGGAACCTTTAATAATACTGTGACATGCTTCGGTGGCCGCATGGTTCAAAACATCGCTCACGTGTTAAACTAGACTGCCGATGACAGGCCGATCGGTTTTCAAATCCCGGTCTAACTAACTGAGGATGATTTTTACAAAATGGTTTCCCACTTTACCTCAAAGCGAATGCTGATACACTTCATCTATATTCGACTTTGATTAACTCTAGCTCATTAAAGTAATTAGTACGTATGCGTATAGCCTAAATAGTAAGACGCGGTTCTAAGAAAAATAAGTGTTTATACAATAAAAGAACTTTTGCAGTCTGACGTAATTAGTCAACGTTGAATCAGTCGAACCGAGCTTAAATCTGAAAGTGATTTAAACTGTCGAATATTTCCAGTTTTAGATAAATAATGCGAATTAATCGAGCCCCACAACTAGAAAATTATTATAAAAATTATAGTAACCAAGGTAAAAAAAAAACACTGCTAAAAACACATTTACGGTTTAGTTAGACCAGCGTGTATGTGCAATTTTAGATGGTAATACTAAATAAATAAATAGTTCGTCAACAATTTCATGTCATAATAATAACATAAATAATTAAATTATTGGCAGACATTAGAAACCAACTTCAACAATAAAGCTATATTGTTGGTTAGTGCTATGAATAAATCTACGCTAAATAGTTTCCCGTTCTCCCTCCACACAAATGAGGGTACACTTCTTTTAAATTCAACCTTTCTCGTACTCAATTAATTTGAGTAGTTAATAAATTTTATGCGTATTACCCAAAATGCTATAAAGACGCGGTGCTAAATATATATTAATATGTACAGCGCTCACCTTTGCCTACTAACACTAAGTGTTGGCCATTGTAATTTGTAAATAATAATTGTGTCTGGGCTCTTGAGTTACTACACGCAAAGAAATTATTATTATTATTATTATTATTATATTGATTGCCTATGTGCTTTTTAGTATACTGAAATTATATCTGCATAATTGGGCAGAGATGAGGAAAGAAGCATTTGAATGATAAAAGGGTAGAAAAACCATTTAACAAAAGCCAGACTCAGAAGACCCTTGAACCTTAACACTGTCCTGTTCCTAATCTTGTTGGAAGCCGGGTGAATCTAGTACCAATGACACCATATTTTAAAATTATCTTATGTAATAAAGCTAATGAAAGTATTTCATCCCTAAAGTAAATATTATTGTTGAAATCTTAGAAGAAAACATGATCAGTACTGGCAGCGTGGCAGTCGCGCGCTACTATAATCCGTTCACGATAGATTTTTACCTGAATGACAGTTCGAAAATCATATGTTTAGGTTTTGGGTTGCCAACACTTGTAAAAGATCACAGTTTTGTTATAAATGTAAATATTTTTAATTACCTTTTATACATTACATTTAAAATAACGTAAACTTAATTTTTCTCATACTATTTCATTTTTTTAAATAATTTATTTTTATCCAACTCGTAACAATATTTTAAACATAATTAAAAGTACTTATTTATTGTTTTGGAACGTTACTGATTATGTGTAATATAGTGCACACATCAATATATTTTAATACAGGCATCGTATTTACTTGGAAGAGAGAAAATTGTTGTCATTTTTTTACATACAATAAATGATTTTATGATTATTTTATTGTATTTTGAAATATTTAACTGAATAAAATATGTTCATCAAATGCGTGTCTGCATCATTGTAAAAAACTTGTTTACCATTATGTTCAACCATATGGTTTAGATTCGTCAGCCGTTATTTTGAAGCTATGTTTGTTAGAAGTTTTTGTGAAAGTGGTGTTAATATTTTTTTAAGGGGAATAAAACTATAAATAAACTTTGTGTCCGACCTCAAATAAATATATAAATAATATTGGCCTAAATTACTGTGGTTAACTATCAGATTAATATATTACCATCTGTTTTCATTACAGTCATCCAAAGTGATAGATGTCAGCTGTTGTCGTAGTGATATATTAAGGATTACTTCTAGTAACATTTCGAGCTGTCATCCAGGTAAACTTAGCTCGTGAATGACTTATACGTGCTTTATACCGTGAACAGGCTGGCTAGTAGAAGCAACAGCCGGTCAATGGTTCATATTTCGCTGCTACAAGAGGCTGTTGCTAACGACTGTTTCGTCAGTTTGGTGCACAATCAGCAGCAAATGATTGCTTTAGATTTTTGACTCAGTTGTATTCGTATGTGAAGAATTCTGCCCTATCATTTCATGTAAAAGGGGATGGCAAATTCGAAATAAGCACCCTAAAACACAGGATTAAACTGAGATTTTGAATACCTATCAAAAATAATAAATACCTAGATTAAACTCAATTTTGAGAGAAGTTAAAAAATTTGATCACCTCATTCCCAGACCACTTTATTTCAGCCAATGCCAACATTACAACAATAATATAATGTATCTTCAAACAATGTGGTGGTGTATTGACCGCTGGTGAGCTAACAGTGGCGAGTGATTCATGTGAACGGCTGGTAGCTAGTAAAAGTTGAACATGTCCAAATTCACCAGCCGCAGTTTATAGCTCACACTACGCCAATTGGTGGCTGCTAGCAACGGCCAGTAAATAGTGCGACTGTGACTTAGTCGTCAAATAGTTTGTTTACTATTCAAGTAGATACCGGTATTGACAGCCTAGTTTCTAGTTATTTATCGTTTGTTTTTTAAAGTAGTTTGGTCTCTATATTAACATGCATTTGTGCGAAAATAAATATTGTTGGGGGCTCTCTAGTAGTGTATATTCATCGTTGTTAAAATACATTCTTAACTGGCAAAACCTCAATAAATGTGTTAAATTTTTTGTTTTTTTGCAACAATGAAAATATTAAGTAACGTTCCCAACGATATGAATATATAACACGTTTGTTAATACGAAGAAAAATTATTTTCCAACAAAAATAATTAGGAAACATTCAAGAATAAAATGTAAGCCCTTAATAAGTCGCCATGAGAACAATTTTGATGCCAGAATATGCATGTTCTAAATTAACGAATTTATTGGAAATAAATATGATTATGCTGCCCCAATGAATAATTGCCTTACAAATGAAAGCGTTTCTCATTGTCACCCACTGTTTTTTCTATTCTTGAAACTAAATCAATAATCAAATGTCAAAAATCAATTAGCAAGGTTTCATAAGCGGATTTTTTTTTAATTGATAAGAGAGTTATAGAGAAGTGTACTACGTGATCAAACTATTGTAGTCCCAACACCAAATCTTAGGTATAAATTGAAGATTGTATCTTCGTGGCTTGAGGACCCGTCTGGAACTAGTTATGGGCAAATCGGATTAATAGAATGATTCATTCGATTATTCTGAATAAATGATTCATTCGATTCTTTCAAAATAATTCGAATGAAACAGTAGCTGACTTGACGCGAGCTTGCCTATTCATTCTCTTACCACTACTTTGCCAGAAGTGCTTAGGAAAATCGACCTATGATTATGAATGTTTCCAGGCTATACAGGTCTTTATTTCAATAAATACTTCTCATTGCTACACAATAATCGAGCTTATGCTTTCGAATGATTCTAAGGATAATTTCATACAGAGTTTTATTTTAAGTGGTTGTACAATTTACAATCGAATATCAGCCAAAAATAATTCGAATGAAAATTACAAAATGATTCGATTATTTTGCTACACTGCTACGTGGATTGTTCTTTTTCATTTCCTTTAAAATTTACCTTCCTAAATAACTAAACGCAATTTGCACGAATGGTTTGAGAGTTTTTTTTAAAGGTTAAATTAAATTTGTCAAATAGATAAGTATATACTTTTTATGTATTTAATAAAACATTGCCCGGCCTTAATATTCAAAACTTATTATAATTTCATTCATTCATTCAGGAGGCATATAATTGATTGAGATATTCAAATAGAAATTATTTTATCAGTTACCCGATATATAAATAGGATTGTAAGCTTGTATTTTTTATGTTTAGGAAATATTAAGGGTCAATTATTTCGAATCTTTTAAGCACAAAGGGAAACTTATGTTCTTTATTTTATTATTAATCGCATGCAAAAGTATTTATATTAATTGCGAGGTACTTATGTGAATAATGCGTTCATTGTATAGAATTTTGTTGTAGCTGTACTTTGGTCTTTTGACACTGACACAAGGAACTAAATACAGTGATACAAAAGTGTTGATAAGCTGCAAACGCAAAGGAATGCGTGTTGGGATATCCGACAGCAGGGTGAAGAGAATATTACCACAAAGCAAAACGAGCAACTAGTAACTACTTTTAGCTAGAAGTAGCTAACATCCGATTATTACCGACTCTTTACTACTTCTCAAAATCATTCGAATAATTCTTTCGATACATTCGATTATTTTTCAAAGAATCGAATGATTATTCGATTATGCCCATCACTATCTGGAACTGCCGCCTAGACTTGACTGGGCCAAGCGCTAGTCTATCGAGGCCGGAATACTGAAGTTTGGCAACACTGCGTTGATGCCGGTCAACAACATAGCCACGTGAAGTAATGCTGATTAGTTCAGTTTGTTTTACTGTTAGGGATGTTTGTTTCTCGTGTAATTTACGCGATTTGAACATTTTGCATGGTTCGTGCTTCTCTAATGGATTATGTTTTGGGTCATAATATAGCAAAACATGCAATAGATTAACAATTTGCGTATATGATTAGTGATATGCAACAACAGTTGACATGATTCCAGAATCCTCAATTTTGTAAATTTGTGGTTATGCTTACTACAAACTACCTATTCGTTTGGAATGAAGTTGTTGCCTTGATTAGTTGGACATGATAGATGCTTACTACTTCAATGATCCTATCAGAGGAGAACTAACTAGTCCATCAACCATCATTTTGAGGATTGGAGTTATTGGACATTCGATATTGAAGATTTTAATAAAAGAAAAGTTCGAAACCAAGTTTCTTCAGCACAAAAATAAGAATAAACTTTACCCGTACATCCATTTCAGTGGCCGCATGGTCTAAGGCGCTACTCTCGCAGTAAACTAGACTGCAGATGACGGGGAGAACGAGGTTCGAATCTCGGTCAGGTGTACTGAATGTAATTTTTCCGAAAATGTTTTACATGCTCCCTTCACACAAATGCGGGTACACTTCCTGTAAATTTACCTCGTTCCTAAAATAACTAGCGTAATTAGTAGGCTCCTACACAAGCATATAGTCCAAACGGTAGTAAAACGCGGTGATAAAAAAACTTTTTTTGTGTCTGGCCTATAAGTACATTTGTAAGGATCCAGAATTAGAGAATTTTCAACAACTGTACGATACAGACTGAACCGGGGCTCAAACCTACCAATAAAAATTGATGAGTAGAATATACATGTTAAAAGTATTATATCGTGCACCGCTTCCTAGCCGAGCTATCAGCATAAATTTAACACTAGACTTTAGAGGAAGTGTGCCCGTGTTTGTGTGAAGGGAGGGTGATAAAACAGGGGTTGAGATTCAAACTTTGAACTGCCTCTTTCCGGGCAAACAAGATTATACGAGTGTGACAATTTAGTCTACACATCCATAGAAACGAGTAAGGTTTTTAAAAACTCTGTAGAGCATATAATCTAGAGAATAGGTGGCCAAAGAGTAGATCGCGATCTACCGATTAACCGCGGCCGCTGGCTTGGTCGATCGATTAACAAAGATTGAGAGAAATAAAATGAAAGAGAGGGTTTGCAGAGTTTTCCTAAGTCTACATTAGAAAATAGAAGGATCGAAGCTGTTTGGCTGATGACCACTTACAATCCTGCCGTTTATGTTGTTATTTTATTAACTCTCTTTCGACAAACTATCCATTATTATGGGATGTCGTGTATTAACTTTAAAACGTGTTTAATGAGAAAATACTTTTTTGAAGGAAATTGTGTGTTATAAGGTTTGATGAAAGACTCAGTTTTAGTGTGTGTGAAAGGACTAGATAAGTTATTGTATGTAATGTAATTTTACTATTAAAACAACACAAAATAAATTATTAAAATGTTGCCAAAGAAACAAACAAGATTTATAGAGTGGATCCCTATATCAAAAAGTTTGTCCACTCCTGATTTAGAGTATTTGAAGTTGAGTGTCCTTTTTTCAAACCAACTGTAGACAAAAGAAAAGTAGTAGTAATGGCAAGTTGTCTGACAGGGGAAATGACCGGGGTTAGCTAATGGGTAACATGAGCGCGTCACGCGACATTACCGGCAAGACATCGTGAGGTGGTAAACACACCCGACACGGTGACGAGGTAAAGGTCGTACCTTGTCCCCGTCGCGTGAGCTTTGTAAACCGGCTCCCACGTAAAATGTAATTTCATAGACTTAAAAAATAGAAGGCGACCAAAGATGACAGGAAGTGAAAGTAGAGCTATTTTGCTGCATTGCATCTCGCTACCCATAAACTTATAGGGTAGGAATGACATGTATAGTTAAGAGGAAATGTACCTGAATTTTCGGAGGGTGGGGGTGAAATCTGCAGGACACCCAGCCGGGATTTGTATCACGACCTACCCGTCACCAGAAAACAAGACTAGACGAGCCTGACGTTAAGTCCGCATGGCCGCCGGAGCGGTTAGATATCAGATTTAAAATCAATCTTTATTCTGGAGGTGCAGCTTCTGAACCAAATATTCATACCAACATACAAATTGCAAACCACCTTAGCTCGGTAAAAGGAAAGCTTTCTATCTCTGGTCCCACTTTCCAAAATAATATAATTTATAGTAGCGCCAGAATTCCAACCACAGAGATCGCATGAATAAATACGCCTTCACCAAACTCTTACCGTTACAAGCTACTCTCTTCGTAGAGTGTAACAAGGGTGGTTTAGAAAGGGCATAGCCAAGGCCGTCTTTAGTATTTTTTTAAGCTGCAAATGTGTTCATTAAATGAATTATAATATAATTTACTTGTGTGACAAAGATTTTGCGTTATAAACATTTATTTTTGTATTGGTTACAGTCAATCTAACGTTTCCCAGAGTGCGATCTGAATTAACAATTAACTTTCTTTTAATCTTTCCTCTGGCGGTTTGTCGTATTCGCACCCGTACCCATTCATAATTCATTAAAAGGAAAGGCAATAATTACTTTACCCACATCGGACGGACCCACACGGACTTAACGTCAGGTTCATCTAGTCCAGTGTGCTGGCGAAAGAGGTCCGAGTTAGAATCTTAACCGGATGCAGAGGGTGGTTCTTCACTTTCCCCCCAAGCAGATGTGGGTACGTTTCCAAACAATCTACTTTCATCACCACCCTGTTAAAGTAAATATGCGGACAACCGGGGCGGTTATCAAGGCGAGGTGCATAAAAAACCTACTTCAATTCCTTACAAAATGGAAAAGTGACTATCCTTTCAAGCCGACACAAATAGCAATGACTCGTGCAAAGGCATCATTGCTACAGCTCTGTACAGAACAATGGGCTCTGCCACTACAAGTGTGCTAATTACACTAATGTGTTGGGAATTAGGAAGGTTGAATTAAGAGTAAGTGTACCCATATTTGCTTGGAAGATTGATAAACCCTTTAGGAAAAAATTCGATACGTCAGACCAGGATCTAACCCCAACCTCCCGGTCTTCGGTAGTCCAGTTTAGTGGGTTTCAATAATGACTTCTCACCAAGGAGCACTATTATATATATTATATGTATATATTATTCAGTTTATCAACTTTACAATTCATTAGAGTTGAGAACGACATTTTGAACGCTCATTATGTTTAGTTTATTTATATGTTACACTTGGGCGGGTTACTGGCATCCTTCACGGGCCGAATATGGCCTTTTGAAAACCACTGGTCTGGTCTATTGCGAGAATAGCGCCCTAGTGTCAAGAAGCCGCGAGAAGCTTTGGGAAAGGATCTCTCCACAGCAGCACCAAACTGTCTGGAGGGTTCACAGAGTTTGAAGTGGGAGCACACGGTGACACTTTTAGGCGTCAAAGTGCTAACACCATACACAGGCGTTTGAAGCACTGCACTTGAAAATACAGAAGTGTGCGTGACAGAGAGGACCAAACACTTTGATATTGTGTCCCTTGCAACAGTTGTTAACCGGATCGGTCAAGCTAGACATGGCGTGTAAGAGGCTCAGTGTATAATAATTAGAGGTCACATTTATCAGAATGTGTTTTCACTTATTTTTAAAGTGATTTATGGTGCATTTCCTTCAAATGCAGTGTCTTAATCCTATGTAAATTAATTCGATTTTTTTAGAAAATAAATCACTAAAAAGTAGGCCTAGGTCGGGAGAATATTGAAGTAAAAATATAAGACAAATGTATGCTGACCAATATTGTATGGGGTCAGTGGTGCTCAAACCTTTTTGGTTCACGGCACCCTTAATGTTTCAGGATTTTTTTTCACGCCGCCAAAAGTCAGAACATAACTACTTAACATTTGAACTTATTTCAAATTCACAAACCATTTATGTTGAAAAGTATTAAAGAGGTATATATTTTGAACAATCACATCATTGAATAAATAAATCGTGATTTGTGGGACGAGTGAGTGTTATTAACTGCACATCTCAAGTCTTGGAATCAAACTGGTCACAGCCATCCTCAATTCCTTTTCCGTGTTGATGTTCGAAAGATACACAGCGACCGCCGAAAATCCAGCTTCGCACAAATGTCACAAATGGCGGAATTTTTTTTACTGATATCCAAAATTCAGTTAGTTACATGCTGTAGAATGTTGTATTGTCGCAAAACAACTCTAAGATCTTTCTTCTTCTACAGAAGTAAATTCAGATTCAGATTTGATCTTTAATGGGTCTTGAATCCAGGCGAACTTATCGATATCATATTCTCTAAAGTATTTTTCAAACGAGTTGATAAGCTGTGATAGGTGAGCTTCAAAAACAAATTTTATGTTGCGAGATAAATCAACTTCATTGGAGATAACAAACTGATGTATAAAGGGGGGAAAATCTTTTCCAACGTCTTTATTCATTTTTCTTCTTCATAGATGTTTTGTGTTTTTTTCTGAACGCTGAAATCTTCGACTAATTTCAAAATGTAGATGTTGCCTCCCTGGAAGGAGATATTCAACATATTTAAATTTTCAAATATATCACATAAGAATGCTAGTTTCCCCAAAAATTCTGTTTCCACGAAGGGTTTGGCATACTCGTATTTTCCTCTTCAAGAAAGGTATACATTTCCTGCCGTAATTCAAACGTACGAGACAATACAATGCCACGAGAGCCATCGCGAGGGGCAGTAATACAACAAAGACGTGTATTCGGCTCCCAAGTCCTCGCGCAATTTTTTGAAACCCCCTTGCTTTCAATGGTCGAGTTTTTAAAGTTTACAACACTCACCACACATTCTAAGACCAAATTCAGGGAAAGGCTCAGATGCTTTGATCCGAGTGCTTCTCTGTGAATGATGCAATGGGTCCACAGAGAATACAGAGCTTTGCTTCGAATAAGCGCCTGCAGAGACCCACGCGAGAGCGAAGACCCTACTCAGGCACCTTCCAAAAACCGACGAGAGGGGGACCCAGAGGATCGCCGGATATCTCGCCTGGATAGGATTCAACTTGAGGTGGCCACAATACGCCACCTCAAGATTGTGCAAAAGACTCCCGGGGTTCGCCGCCAACTTGCTGTTCTTCCCGAGGTGGTGCAGATGCACCTGGAAACCACCGCCCACGCCTCCAGTCAACCGCTACTCAGACGCTATCCCGTGGGCGATGGCAGGGTACGCCCCACACAGGAACGCCTGCACCATCCAACAATTCGAGCAAGCAACAGAGATAACAAGGCCGAAGTAATAGCAGCCCTCTTCACGTTGCTGTGAGAACACTAAATCACCGGAGCAAAAGTGCTGAAACTGGGAACGGCCGCGTCGGCCTGGTGTTTAAAGACACTAGACTCTGCAACCTACACCTGTACGTGACGAACAAGCTGAGTGATAGCTGGACATACACATATTGGATCCCCACGGACTTGAATCCGGCCGACTACCCATCCAGAGAAGAGACAGTGAGAATGCTGCAAGAAGAAACTAGAGACGCGGCATACTTTATAGAGCAGCAGAAGTCCCCACCGAGTTTATGGATTTATTGTACATATGATAGCTTGTAAATTTGATATGTAATATTGCTCATAAATAAAGGCTCAGGCCGCCATCGCCTCTCTCTGCCCGTGGCTGTCCCTCCCGGGACCTTCCACTATCTTCCACCGGCCACTAGGCTATACAAGGGAAGAAGACGTGGGAGAACCAAATCTAAAGCAGCCGGTATAATTAGTTGTTCTGCGATAGTATGGGGCTTTTTACACTTTGCGACTTGATACCAGAAAAGCATTGCTTGGAATTGCCACCTGCTGAGAAAAGGTACCTTTTTGTTATTTTAATTATTTTAACTTTCTGGTGAAATATAAGCAAAGTTTACCAACCAGGTTTCGGTTATTGGTTTCTAAATGGCGTTTTATCTTAGTTGGAAGCATGCACTCTGGTGCCAAAGCTTTCATACACAGTAGGCTACATACTGCGGTCTTTCTTCATCGTTGACATCTGTCAATGAATGTAGAGCCAAAATCCAAATAACTGTCGTACTTACCAAATTTCCGCTCCTTCACACTACTACCACTAGTTTGTGGTGCGTCCTCTTTATTTTCACTCCTACAATGCTTGTTAACGTTCAATAAAAATGTGTCCATTTTTAAGAAGATAAGAACAACTTTTAAAAGTTTGCTTAATCAAAACACCATTCACTTGGTTCAATCATCAATAAATCAAAGCCGCTGAGACAGCAATTTATATACAAACATCAAGTACCGAGAAAGTGCGATAATTAACTAGAACAATCCTTTCCCTCTATTCAAATTGATTCATTGAGTGACCCAAGTTTATTCGCGCAGCGGGTTGAGAAACAACTGCCCTCTAGACTGCTTTATACTAAAACAATCCAGAGTTATTAAACAACTATTAAAATTCTGACATCGAACGCCATCTAGTGTTATTCTTGAGAAGTAAAATAGTGGTTTGTACCATGTCAGATCCTTCCTAATATCGCATCAACATATCGCTGGTCCGATTCTAAAGCCACGTGGCTGTCATTTCATGACAATATTAGAATATTTTACGGCGCACAGTTTGGGAACCACTGGGCTAAGTAATTGATATCTATCTCAAGAAGTAATGGCAGGTGTAGAGCATGTATCTTGACGTGCGGATATATGAGTGTATATTTAGTATAATATTTTGGAACTGTCGTGATGTGAAAGGTTCTGTTAACAGTTTTTTTTAATACTTAGCAGAGGTGTGAAGTAAATGGGCACGCATACAAATTTTCCTCTATATGTTATAATCATAACACTAAATAAATAAATTATAATTTTAAGAAAATTTCAATGTTCTCCCCAAAGTTAAGTTATCATTGATTAAAAAACTCAGGATTCCTAAGATCAGCAAGCTAGCATACGCGCTACTGTTCTCAATAAAGATGATTGACTAAAGTTTAATTTTTTTCACAAATTTCTTCACAACAAATTTTTACTAGTATTGTAATGGTTTCAAGCAAGACATCACATTGCCTGACCTTCCAGGTCAAAAGCTACTAACGCTGAGCTAACCAAGATAATGGGAGTATTGCATATTCCTTAGTGCTCCCTGTCTTAATGGCACTCGGGCACTTAGCATAATCTAAGCTAGAAACATAGTGGAAATAACAGGAGTCATTTTTATTAAAGCACATAAGCACATTACATTTTTTAAAGTAATAAATCTGCTTTTGTCGTTACCATATCCGATCAAAGCTTAATCGTGTTTTTTCAAAGCTACCCGATCAACTCGGTGCGCTCAACACATACGTACTGATGCATTTAATACAACATGAAGAAGATGAGATTTGGTAGGGTCGCTGGAGGAATTCAAATTGGGAGGCCCAGCATCCTACCCTCCCTATCCATCCGCCCACAGCCAATTAACCTCGGCGCCCGATAAATCAACTGGCCCTACAAAGAACACTCCTATCAGGCCGATAACCTATAAAGAGACCTTGTGGCATCCGTACAGCTTCAGGTTTTTGTGGGTGCTGGAGCTAAGCAGTTTGACGTAAGGCCCACTTAACGACTTAATCCGAGAGTTGGGATGAGATGGGATAGTGGATAAACATAACATAAAACCCTCTTTATCCAGTGTATTAAAATTTTGTAGCGAGCCACTAAATAAAGGTTGGAAACCACCGGTGTGAGATGGTCAGTAGCTAAAGAAAGGTTGGGAACCACTGATATAACCTAAACAACATTTTTAAGTGGCCCACACCAAAAACCACCGATGTAAACACAATTATGAAGTGGTATGTAACTAGAGAAAGGTTAGGCACCGCCATTATAAACAACACTTTTAAGTGATCTGCAACTAATAAAAGGTTTGGAACCGCCGGCATAAACAAAATTTTGAGGTGGTCAGCAAATAAGGGCGTAGAAAGGTGCGGGTACGGGAGGTCTGGTCCCCCCTGGGATTAACTTACGCCTCCCTCCCCCCACCCTGGAATTTGTTGGACACCTTCTTAAATAGGGGTCCACACGTCCACAAATATATATAAAACCTAATCTTTACTTTTTTTACTCTTACTATAGTTTTAATTGTGTATATCATCAACCAAATATTATTTCATGAATATTTTAATATTCACCTTCAAGATAAACCTTGTAGAACTTCATATTGTAAAATTAGCTCTATCAACATTTCAAACGCTCTACTTCTTTTCTTATACATTCATACAGTATTGAAAAACAAAGGACGTTTCTTAGAATGAGTCGAGTAAATAGGGTCCGAGAAAATGAGGCAAACATTTTTTCTATCACCTGTAAGATCCTACTTAGTAATCACCCTAAGGAAAAAACAGCTTAATTAACAGAACTGTTAGAAGTGGAGTTCGTAGCTTATGTAGGTAGGTTTACACTACCCTTCCCCACCCATTATCTCAACATACCTACTTAATCAAAACATTATTTACTAACTATGAAAACATTTAATGAAAGGGTAAGATCATTGTGGTGAGGGGTTTCGGACTCCCATGAAATTTGATAGCGTCCCCCTCTCCCTAGAAAAATAAGCTTTCCACGCCCTTGTCAGCGATTAAAGATTGGTTGGGAACAGACAATATAACCAACCTTTTGACGTGTTCCGCAACTAAAGAAAGGTTGGGAGTCGTCTGTAGTCTAAATCATAATGCCAGCATCGCCTGCAAGAAAAATGACTGTCTCCCACGTATATGTCACCCCCAATAATTTATTCTTCAAGCCATGGAGAGTGTGGGGCATGCAACAAAGAAGCAGTCAAGTGTAGAGTGAGGAGCACTCTAGTTTGAAAGTGACCGGAAACGACACATTACTGCGTGAAGAAAAGTCGCCGCAAAGCAGCTGTATACACCAAGAGTTCTCTCCCTACAGCCAAGGAAGCACCAGACAGAGATGTAATGTCCAATACATACGGGAAATGTTGTCATGCTTAATTCATCATAGAAATTCAAAATAAGAATGGAAAATATCACGAAAAAATAGCTAGTGAGATACTAGCCACTACAAAATAATACTTGTGCATTCACACGGTCGTTTACATCCCCGTTGTAAAAAAAGTTAGGTAATGTTACCGACAAAATAAAGGTACGCGAACGCGAGTACGAACGCGAGCCACCCACAGTCATGGAGGTAAATGCACTGGCACACACTGGCGAGCGGGCTGTTTGCGCGATCAAGCTGGGCTGCGCGGTCAGATGCGCGGGAGAGCGGATTGATCGCTCGTGTCAGTTTATCAGCGAGCCGCAGCCATTTTGACGCAATTTGAGGTCCCGTGTCGGGTTTCCGAGCTTTTCTTGTTTTTGTTTTATATCTCTTTCTAATAGTTATAGATCCAGAAACCACAGACACACTCATAGAGGCTGTTAAAGAAAATGTGACATACTGTACAGTATGAAATTGAATGGCTATAAGAATAGTAGATTAACGAACAGGAAGTGGGACGAAATAGGCACCGTGTTTGGAATTAGAGGAAAGATATGTAGCCTTTACTATAATTCAATAAAGAAGAAATTATGTAATGCTTCCACAGCGTAAATTAAACGCACACATACATACATTACTATTAAGATTTCTACCAGAACCACGCAATTCGTCATTTGATCGCGAGAGCAATTCATGCGGATGTGTGCTTACAAGTTCACCAACAAATCGCGTTCGCCTTGGCGTGTGGAGTCCCTTAAGTGTGTTTTATATTTTGTAGTAGTCAGGCATATTTTTAAACTGTGAATATGTTAATAAAATATTTAAATAAAACCACTTCCATCTTCTTTTTTAAACAAAGATATTTATTTTACTTAAGTTCGAAAAACAAATACATCACTTCAGTTTTCTGATATAGGAAGAGTCGTATCACTTCTGCACATATATGTTATATTTTAACATTACTGGAAACTATGACCGGAGCTACTACCAAATTATGGACAGTATTCGGTGATGTTTACTTATTTCGCTTAATAATAGCCATGATAGTTTATCACCGCGACTTACTACCTGTTGACGTTATATGCATACATATGATGATAATTACTTTAATGGGATAGGGATGAGGAAGGAAGCATTTTAGAAGTAATCTGTCCGCATTTACGTGGAAGGAGTGAGAAACCATTTAGTAAAAATCACCCTCAGTAGACCCAATTGGAATTCGAACTCCAATCTACCCGTCCTCAGCAGGCCAGTCTAACGCAAGCGCAACGTCTTAAACCATTCGACCACTAAATTGGGTGCCATGATAAATTATCGTTTACGCAGTAATAGTTGAGTTGTACTTGATAGAGGTTAAGCTGGGTTAGATTAAGTATGCCATTTGTGTATAGAAATCCGGTGAATACTTTCCAAAAATTTCACTGTGGTTGGTTGTTTAAGAAGTGTCTGAGCTATTACCATACTGAAATGTATCATCTTAGATTTCATTAACGCTGGTTTATTCTTTAACAAAATATAAAATTGGACCGATTCCGATTTAGCTAAAGCAACCCACATGTAAGTGGTACGTTTAAGCTACCTTATTCAAATAACGCGAGTCATTTGGCTAGACACGAATGCTGAGGTTGACGGGAGATTGGGTTTTAAATTCCCATGCAGTGTGCGGTTTTCCAAATCTGGTTTTCAATTTTGATTTTACCATCCTTTAGTCGAGCTAACGCGGTGTATTTTCTCTGCTAACCATCTCATCCTTATCTCTTCTACATGCACTTTGTAAACGCACAGGTTATTTCAGCACAAGACTTACATATCAACTTAAGCTAGGTGATTGCACCTTTTGCTATACCACACCCTAGCTCATATGTATATTTTTTTAATTAGCACCGCGTCTTACCACCCGTTCGGATTATAGGCGTATGCATTAGTTACTATGACGGCTTTGGGGATTAGAAAGGCTATATTTAGAGGGAGTGTACTCGCATGTGCGTGGAGGGAGACTGGAAAATCCTTTTGGAAAAAACCTCAATACAACCGACTGATATTAAAACCTCGATCTCTCAGTCATCGGCATTTATTCTACTGCAATAGTAGCGACTTAGACCATGCGACCAACGAGGAGGGTAGCTCCTAAATATTAATCAATTTGATAGTAAGAAAAAATTCTCATATTTCAAAAAATCTTCAACCCCACCATGAATCGATCAAAGGTCCCCTAGATTTGTGGCTGACCACTTTGACTCGTTATCCCAATATAATGAATTGTTAGTAGCCATAAATTATGTTGAAACATACAATATTAAAATAATTTGCTAAGCGTTAGTGTCAAACTAATTGACTAGTAATACGGTGTAAAAAAAAAGATTTATCGGGAATGCTTGATGAAGGGCAGGGATTGAGAAATATAGAAGGAAGGATAATTATCAAGGATAGAGAAATTGAAGGAGAGGAAAGAAAGATAGGTGAATAAATAAGGAAAAGGGGCGAGCAGCGGAAGGGAGAAAATGACAAAAGACGGGAAAGGAAGGGGAGAAAAAGGGAAAGGGAAGAGGAGAAACGGGGAAAAGGGAAGGGGAGAAACGGGGAAAAGGGAAGGGGAGAAACAGGAAAAAGAAGGGGAGAAACAGGGAAAAGGGGAGGGAAAGGAGAAACGGGAAAGAAATTAGGTAAACGGGGTAGGGAAGGTGGGAGAAACAGGGGAAGGTGGGAGAAGCAGGAAAAGGAAAGATAGAAACAGGGAAAGGAAAATTAGAAACAGGGAAAGGAAAATTAGAAACAGGGAAAGGAAAGATAGAAACAGGGAAAGGAAGGGTAGAAACAGGGAAAGGGGTTAAGAGCGGGAAAGGAAGGAGATATACGGGGAGACAGGGAAAGAAAGCGGAGACCAAAGGAAGGAGAGACAAAAGAAAAGGGAGATGTGGGCGTTAAGAGATAGGCAGGAAAGTTGTGAGCAATTCAAATTAAATGCATCCACTTGTCCTAGTCTTAGGAAGGCTTTTAAAAGAGAGTTAGTGATGGGATGTCGAGTCTGGGTGTTAGTCTCCCCCACCAAGATGCTGCCACTACTCCAGGCTCCTCTGTTCAATCAACAAGGTCGAATTGGAGATAATTGGGGCGGAGCCGGGGAGGAAGCACGCAAGTCGTGAACTAACACGGAACGGTACAGTCACTGCCAGAACAGTCCGAGAGCTTACTTGCTATCATATATGGTACGGTCTCACAGCTCTGTTTTAGTAAGATGGAACTTTTATTTTTTTTGCGCCATGTCCTACTACCCCTTCGAGAAGTAATTATTTACTTACTCTATGGCATGAGAATCTTGAAAATTCAATGCTGTACTTAAACTTAAAAAAGAACGCCACATATCCCTATCTTGAGCAAGTTCCATCCAGTCCACCTCATTAAGCCCCATCTCTTTCAGGCCCAGTCTAATCTTACTCTCCCATTTGCGTCTAGGTCATCCCAATGGTCTCTTCCTATCGTGTTTGCCAGTCAATACCCTGAACAAGGTTCTAGATCTTCCAATCGCACTGCATGACCTGCCCATCGTAATCTACGAGACTTTATTATCTTGTTTTGTGTTGAGTGTAGTGTATGTAACTCATCATTATGTAACCTCTTCCATTCACCAGTACCTACATCCCTTTTTGGACCAAATATCTTCCTGAGCCCCTTGTTTTCAAACATCCTAAATTTGTTTTCGTCATGTAATGTAAGAGACCACGTTTCGCACCCTTAGAGAACCGGTAACATTATTGTTTTGTATATTCTCTGAGTTTTACATTCCTGGACACCAGGCGAGATAACTTAACGACCTAGTAGTAGCATGCATTTCCCGAGTGTATTATTGTCCTTAGTCGCATTATAATATCCTTATTGCTAGTTAAAATTATTCCTAAATAATAAATATTTCAACTTTTTAACCTTTTCAAATAATGTTGTCAGCATAATTTCGAAATTATTATCCTCAATCGGATATTATTATACTAAGTATTTTCAACGTTCACTTCTAAATTTTCTTTAGAAGGACTGAAAGGCTATTTTTATGGCCAGATTCTTGCGTGGGTCCGTTTTGGTAAATATATGTTCCCCCTGGTCCCTTATATCAGGTCTTACTACCCGTCTGGGTTAGTGGGGTAGAGATTTTTAAGGTAGAATTTAGAGAAATTATAACCACGTTTGCGAGGAGGCAGAGTCGGAAACTATTAAGGGGGAAAACTCGGAACATCCAACCGAGATTCGAACCCCCATCTCCCGCAAACCAGACCAGACTAGATCCACGTTTGGTCAGCGTGGACACCTGTGCGGGTTATGGGTTATTTAACTAATTTGTTTACGAATTATATTAATGTCAACGAGGTTATTTCCGACATCACATGGGGGTGACAAACTCGAGGTGTTTCGCCAACGATGCGAACAGCTAGTCTGTGCAGTCAGTCGTTAGCTTACGTCAGCACCGCCAGTCAGCGTAAGGTGTGTTTTGACGTTAGCAGCCCTGTCAGCGTACTTTGATCACGTGCACATTGTTTCACTGTATGCAGATTTTGAGAGAAGATTGGCTAGTGTGGAGTCGTGCAACAGCTGTCTATAAAAAGGTGACGAGCTTGGTGGGGAACATACGCAGTCGTTACGTAACCAAATGTTTAAGGAAGAGGGGGAATAAAACATGTGTTCAAATCAACGCGATTAAAGTCTGTTCACCGTAGAAATTGTTTTCTGAAAGGACTTTTTCCCTACAAGAAATATATTATATAGTAGGATATTGGTAGAAAAAAGACCTTTCAGAGAGTAACTCCTACCGTGAATGGAGTATAGTTGAGTTGGTTTGTTTTCTATGCCAAGGCCTACGATATCTGAGGCTTATAGTTAAATTACCCAAATTCAAGAATATCCCTTGGTGTTCCCGTGGCGAGATTGCCTGGTTTTTCCTGTTTTAGCTTGACAAAAAAATACTGCCTCTTCCGGTTTTCCAAATGTGACGGGCTATATATAGCTAGATGCTAAATGGAGCGAAAAAATTGTTTTATAAAATTGTACTTCAACGTTTTTCGGGAACTATATCAGCTATTTAAACAAGACCCGTATATACCGTTTCTCTGTGATTTAATTATATTACACTTATATCGGAAAATGCTCTGGAAAATTTATCAGAAAAAAACTAATCTCTAATTAGAACTGAAACCTGCCTACATCCCTGCAGATTAATTGCCTAGAATACAACTATCCAGCCTCTCAGTAAGGGCAAGATAAAACCATTTAAGACAAGTGGAGGTGACTTAAGTATAGGCAGACCACCATAATCAAAACCTTCCAGTGTGTAAATTAATTTTTTCCCCCACTTCTTGGTACTCGTCCAGGCTAAATAAACTAATGCTGTAGGCTTTTTTTTATTATTTTTGAGCCCCCTCCTAGCCCTACGTAAGATCGTAATATTGTCTCAATCATTCCTGCCCGCTCTATCATTAGTTTTTTTTTTTTTTACAATTTGGTTAATTAGATTATTTTCACCGTTTAATTATTTTTAGACATAAGGATTGGTATTAAAGCGAGTTATATGAGTAAGTATAACACATCATAAGTAAATGAAAAGTAACATTTTATAATTAATATATTTATTTTCTAAAAAAATGGATTTTTGTCCTTATGAACAATTATTTAAAAAACCTTACGTTTGATGGATTATGAGGATCACCACCTCCCTTGGATCACCTCCCCCCCTTTAGCCCCTCGTAATGAGACATAAAATACTGGGGAAAAAACCTTAGGTAATTTAAGGACGGCCCCTAATGAAATAATTAAAGACTTTGTTAAGTAATCACCAGACAAACAACGCCCCAAGGTAGGCTCTTGACCCGAATGTGGACAACTATAGTCAAAAATGTCCAGTAGCCACCAGTGACGTCATACAGGGTGAATCAACGAGGTAGACAGAACCGGTCCCGTTATCCTCTTGTTTGGCAGTAACGGGATGTTAATATTGTAGTTCTGCCATCACAATATTAGGAGGTCGACCTCAGTAGCCTTGGGGTAAAGTGCTCGGCTCAAGGTCCCATGTTTGTGGCATCAAACCCAGCCGAGATCGACGGATTTTTCTTGAATGATAAAAAACCATAGCAAGACTTATTTTGGAGGGGGAGAAAAGTTGTTGGTCCCATGTCGATTTTGGCATGTAAAAGAACCTTGGAAGTTATGTGAAAACACTAGCGCTCGCTCATAAAAATTCAGTGTTGAATGCAACGGGGAATCCCCATACTTCCTTAAACTCCTCTAGAATTAGGGTTTCTACCAGACGGTGTAGATAGCACTAACCAGCTCCCATAAAAAGATTAGGAGAATTAGGGGAGTAAGAGGGCAAGATATGTAGTTTCAATGTGTGACGGGTTCTGAGAATTCTTGTTTAGAGCTATTAGCATAATATATTCTAGCAAACCCGGCTAAATTATGCCTATTCTGAAAGTATACATGTGAAGTAGGCAGAAACGTTCCAGGCAATGTCTAGTAGCAACGGTGTTACTAAAAATAGTTTTCCAGACTATACATTTGAAAATTAAAAGCTAAAGCACACTTTAGGGAAGAGTGAGTGATAAAAATAACGAATTTTAAAACGCGAAAACAAAATAACTTCACTGGTAAAGTGAACCCTACATTTTCAAAAATCAAATTTGAGTGAACTAGTAGGCCTAGTGACAGTAACGTTTAGGGTTTTACTTTCAGATATTAAAAAAAAAAGTTTAAATTAATATGGTTTGAACATTTTCCCAATTAAAAACCGAATAATGAACTGAATATTTGAATGAACAAATTTTCTTCGACCTGTTCCAATAAAATATTAATATTGGGAATTATATTCTATTTGATGTGTTCAATATATCCCAGAATAAGCTATAGTAATTATTATGTGTTCAATATATTAGAAAGAGAGAAGAAAACTCATAAGCACAGTGCTTATATTGTATAATATTTGGAATGGGTGCATCAAATAATTGAGCCTCTTGAGTAAATTCGAGAATCGAGGATTAAAAAGTATTTCAAATTCGATATTTAAAAAATACCTTTTTTGTTGTGTTTGTTTTTTAAACAACCATGATCCTTATTATTTGTTTAGTACAATATTAGTATAGGACAAAGCTATAAACTATATCTTCATTTTCGTTGGAAGAAATTTAGAAAATTCAAACATAACTATATTATTGGTGTTATTTTATAGATATTGATAAGATCTATCAAAATTTACAGCTGTAAATAACATGACTTGATGTATGAATATATTATAATTGGCTTAGTAACTAACATCTATTGTTCTTCCTACCAAAATCATCCATTAATTTACCAGTTTTGCACAAAATTAAAATTTAAAGCTAGGAAAAAATCGTACCCATGTGAGAAAGTTTGTCTTAGTTATTTTATTTTATTTAGCACCACTTACCACTACCCTTTCGGGCTGTACGCTTGAGTACTAATTATGCTAATAGGTTAGGAATTGGAAAAGTTGAATATAGAGGAAGTGAACCCGCATTTTCGTGGAGGGAGAGTGTAAAACCATTTAGGACCCCCGTTCACCCGAGCGAGATTCGAACATATATTTCCCTACTGTCGGCAGTTTAGCTAAACACGAAACTAGCGTGTTAGCAAACTGTCACCGAGGCGGGTGTCTCTTAGGCTCATAATATTTTTTAAATTGGTTTTCGAGATTTTTATGTGTGTTGACAATTTGGATTCGACCCATCTTATATTTTCTATAATGGTAGAAGTATTCGGCATTGTCTGCGGGAGCCCACTCAATAGATTGCGTGGTTACCCCTGACAACGCTTTTATTTGATTCAGAAATACAGAAAAAAAATCTTTATTTTATTTATTACCACCCAATTTTTAATTAATTTAATAAATTTAATCTAAATCATAAAATTCCTGCTTTGAGTTACACGTGTTTGAACACACGGGTTATTAGTTGTAAATTATTATTAGCATTATTATTATTATACGCTAATGTGTAATGGTAGGGTGATTGTGAGATGAAATGGAGGACCTACAGTTTAACATGGAATCCGAACCACGGTGGAGACTTGGTATTCCACACATTCATAAGTTGTGATTAATACACATCTTGTCAGAGGAGAAGGAAGAGTCTGGCAACCAGATAAATCTGTGCCGGGACCGAGGAACTACTACTGCAACTGCAAATGCTACAACTGCAAATGCTGCAACTGTAAATGTTACAACTGCAACTACTGTTGCAACTGCAAATGCTACGACTGCAACTACTACTACTACTACTACTACTACTAGTAGTAGTTTTAAAATGTCAGCCCTATGTGTGCAATAGATATCACGCGATGCTAATGACAAACTCTTTATTTTATTAATATAGGTGATAGAAGAAGAGATAGATAGAAAGATATGAGATGGATCTGATCCTAATCTTACGTATAATGTGTTTTATAAATATCCCTAAGGTGTCAGCTAAACTATATTTTAAAATTCCCAGACTTTCCCAAGTTTTCCATATTACAATGATTATTTTATTAAGATCGCAAGTTTATGTAATAATATTTTTAGACACACATATCCTGAAACTCTGTCACTGTGAAGGGACAAAAGGATTTCATTCTAAAGAGGTGGATTGGGTAGCGCGATAAGTTAGATTTCAGTGACATCATATTGGGACATTAAAAGTTCACCTTACACTAGAACAGTTTAAAATTGTGGTAAGGTCCATTCCTTTTTAGTTTTGTCTTCCTTAACTTCCTATAACATATTTGAATTCACGTGCATGCGCATAATCATGACTCAACTTTGTATAAAGACGCGAGGTGGGGGAGTGAAAATACAACACGAGAATCACATTTTGACTTTAAGAATTGAGATAAATATACTCAACAGGGACAACTGTGTTATATTATATTAAGTGGAAGAAAAATGTAATTTTGACTGATGAAAATAAAAAGTGCGTAATTTTTAGTGAATGTGTGAAAATTCCAGAAATTTGATCAAATTCCCAAACTTACCCGCGACTTTTCCCTGACCAAGCATTTTCACTTACTTTTACAGGTTTTCAAAGTCGCTGGGCACCCTGCTGCTACAGTTTTGGAAAGAGTCTGTCTGTCGTGGTTTCACGGTTCCCAGGACGGTGGATTTCTCGAAAGAAAAAGTTGCAACCAGTGACTCTTATCGGGCGGTAAAAGAACTCGATAGGAGCCGAAACTCTTATCAGTTGATAAACATTACATTATTTTTCTAGTACAATACGTGTACTCAGCTAACTGCATTATCGCATCGATAAAATAATAACAGATAGGTTTTGATGGAGATGTATTAGTGAAGTCACTTTGCAAGCAAACTAAATCTATATATTGTTGTCGGACTCAATGTATTCGTAAGAACGCTATGTTTGATAGAAAACAGCGCACGAAGGCATACAATAAACTAACAATGATTTGGTTATATTGAATTATGTACTGACAAAGACAAATATGCAGTCCATAGTATACATAAGAAAACGGTAGGGCAATTAAAAAGTTACTAGAACTCCTTACATATATTCATATGCTTGATTATGTAGCTGCCGCTTTTTACATAATCAATGTCAATAAAGTTAAAATAATAAAATTGTATATACCAAAGATTAGAGCTCAAAACTGTATTTACATTTTTCGAAACCAGCTTCTTACAGAGTCAATAAACTTTCGACCGAGCCATGCGCTGAATGATAAAAACTACATATAGAAATGTTATGGTTATAACACAAAATCTTTAGATATTTGAAGATCAATATTTGTATCTTCGTGTCGCTAGGACCCGTTTGGAGCCTATGCCGAGCGTGCCCAGGACAACCGCATACGTGCATTAATGAGACCAATATGGAGGAGAGAAATTTAGGGGCCTACCGAACGGCTATTTTACTCGCGGACAGTAAATTGTACCAGTCTTCTTTTTAATAGGAAATTTACATTGCAACTACAGCCAGCTCATGGTGTCCTTTTATATAGTTATTTTTATGGCGATCCGATATACTCTGACGCAAAGCTATTATTTATTTTAGGTATTTACTGAACCGACTGATTATATCAGAACACGAGAATTTCTATATGAGAGAGCGAAAGGGCCTACCAATTTTGCCGGGAAAGATATTTTCGCATACTCTCCAGGGTGCTTTTACACGTAACAATTGACATGGTACCGACGGATTACTTCCATTCCGAAAGAAGTTGTTCTACGGATTTTTAACGCTCATGAAGAATCGGTCGACGTCGATCGCGGCTGGGTTTGAACCCCCGAACATCGGGTCTTGAGGCGAGCCCTTTACCCTAAGACCACCGAGGACGACCGCAAAGCTATTCAGGCGGATCTTTCTTTGAAAAGAAGGAATTGAAAGAAATAATTCAATTTGGGGGACAACCTGGAGCGTTGAAACTGTCAAAAATCAACTTTTATTTTAAGGAAAGGTTTGGTGTTTAAAAATATGGTTCACGTCAAAATGAAACATGTCCTTATGGAACTAAACCCTCCTATTTTAAGTTTCATAGTCTCAAAAATATAGTGAAAGGGTGAAATTATTAATTTTTAAATATTTTTACGAGAAAGGTCTCAGTCAAAGTAAATCGTCAGAAACATTGACATAGAATTCTTCAAACCTAGTGTTTTTAACAGAATCACAACAGAACATTTTTAAATAAACGAGTATTGGTTTAGGGTTTTTGGAGTTTCAGAGTTGTCGTTCCCATAAGAAATGCTGCAAAGTAAAGTAGGCGGCGCCCTTAAAGCTGTATATACTGCCTGGTAGCAACGGATCTTTTCAACCGGTTGGTTCATTAACATAGCCATTGGCACATGAATAATTACTTTCGTTTCTTCACGAATGGATCAAGTCACGGACGAGACGCTGACAACTGAAGTGGACCAAAGAGGCAATCGTTTTCTGTAGCAGATCACGCAAAGTTAAGGTATTGGGGTACTAAGAATCCTGCTACCCCTTTTTGAAGAAAAAATATGGTATTTCTAGTGCTCTTTGGTTAAACAGATCATGGTTTTGAGCGATACTTTTTTGTAAACTTTCTTGCGATAAGGGGCCTATGGTAGTTTAACGTATTTATCATTTGCCTGTGGCACGTTTTCTTAATGGGTTAAGGGCTCGGGACTGCCTAAATATTTAAAAATAGTGAAATTGAGGCTTGACCATTTAAATGACAAATTGACGAAAATGTGAATGATGATAGTATTATGTTATTGAGTAGCCCCACCAGATTACGCTTGACAGGAATATCAGGGTTCAAATACCAGTTGGGAGTGCTAATAGTGGTTTTCCTAACTAAATTGTTTCCCACCCTTCTTCCATACAAGTTCGGGTGCGTTCCCTTTAAATTTTACCTCCTATACCTAAGCCAATAGTGTAAATGTGTAAATATGCGGAGAGCCTGTTCATTTCTAGCCCAATAGTTTAAATATACGGATAGCGCCCTCATTTCTAAGTATTGTAAATATGCGTATAACTCGGCAATTTCCAACCCAGTACAGTATTGTAAATATGCGGATAGCTCGGTAATTCCTAACCCACCACAGTAGTGTAAATATTCTAATAGCTCGGTAATTCCTAACCCACCACAGTAGTGTAAATATTCTAATAGCTCGGTAATTCCTAACCCACCACAGTAGTGTAAATATTCTAATAGCTCGGTAATTTCTAACCCACCACAGTATTGTAAATATGCGGATAGATCGGTAATTCCTAACCCAATACAGTAGTGTAAATATTCTAATAGCTCGGTAATTCCTAACCCAATACAGTAGTGTAGATATGCGGATAACCCGAATGGGCAGTAATGTGTTTTGCACACACAAAAAAGCGTTAATGTGTAAGTTGAACAAGTTAAGTATTTATATTCCCCAAAGATAAATGTTCATGTCATGCACCACTATTCACCCTTGACTCACAACGAAGAAGCGCAACCAACTGAGCAAAGTCTGACAAACAAACAAATTTGGTAGATATCCCAAATATCTCAGGACCTAAACAAACACTTATTTTCCCCGTCCGCGAGCGTTATCTATTCTAAACTATTGACTCTTATATCTGAAATGAAATAATTTTATCTCGACCGCAGACCTTCAGGACTATGGTGATTACAGAAGATGGAGTAAAATGTAAACTTGACTCACTTATTTGTGACCGATACAAACGATGAGATCACAAAGCTGAGAATAAATGTTTTTAAGTACACTCCATTACAACCTATAAGGGAGCTACACGATGACACCATTGCCATTCACTAGCGTTTGGGTGAACTGCTTTTGTTCAAATACGACAAATATCGCAACGAAGGATTAGTATAAATATTGCTAGAATGTCTTTGTTCCGGCTTCTTGCCTCCCATCATTGCAACCGTAAAGGAAGAGGTTTGATGCCAGCTGTCCGAGGAGGGTAGACGATCTACAAGATCAACAATTCCTTCAGAGAGGGTCGCCGACGGTTGAGTTACCCCATTCTACCTTATAGGTAAAGAATGAGAGAGGGTAGAATGACCCTACAAAGTTCGTAATATAATAACACAAACACTATCTAATATTTCGTATGGGCGTCTATCGCATCTTAATACCCGTCCGGTATAGCCACCTTTAATTAAATGAATGTCTTAGATATGAGAAAGGTTAGGAAGGGGCTCAAGGTAGTGTTTCCGTACTTTCGTGGAGAGGAGTGGGAAACCGTTTAGGTAAAAGACTTTTTAGTACATCCAGCCGGGATTCTAACCCTAGCCACTCCATCACAACGAAATCATATAACGTTAGATTCATTTCGTTCGTGTGACGAGTGTTGAAATGATATATGTCGAAAATGGCTGGACCTCGGCTGAGTTTTAACCCACGAGAATCAGGTCATGAGGAGAGCACTCTACCCCAAGACCACCGCAGTCAACTAGTAGCTAGTAGAATTGACGTCATGTTATATGTACCAATAATGGCGGCCCAACATAATTTCAAGTCACGATCCAAAATAATTGAATGTATTGATTCGTTCCATTAACACAACGTTACAACTCCTAGGCCGGGTGTTAAAAGTGCGGTTTATTTAAAAAGTTGATCTAAAGTAGTGTGCTTTAGAGGCACAGTAAGTTAATACAAGAAAATATTAATTTTAATCAGGTAAAGGCAAACTTTATCAGTGTTCCTAAAAGAAAGGGGTATCGTCCTTTACAAAGTATGTTGGAACGTTGTAGACTTAAAGGCGTCTTTTGCTGGCAGTGAGGTTTAAGCCATTTTACTGTGGTTTTCCCATTCTCTCTCCGCGTTAATGGAGCTCCACCTTCTGCAAAACTACCCTCTTTATCCCCCGTTTTTAATTGAAGTCGACAAAAGCCTTTGTGTATAGGTGTCAAGAAGTCTCCCACTTATAATTTTAAGAGCAACCGTAATCCGGCTGACTAAAACGTTGCGTCATGTACCGCCTTGCACATAGTCACTCTTCAAAGTTAAACATTGTATTTGTGCAGCGGATGAATATGGAATCTTCATTGTGCGAGCATGGTTCCAACCGTCACAAAAGGCCAAAGTTACCGTGAAATTACAATAGCAAACTACCGCATTAACTAAGGTGTCACTTGCTAAATCAAAATGTAGACACTTTTTTAAAAACGTTAAATTCCTCGTAAAACGTGGGAGTGGGGAGGAAAGAATGAAAGAGGAGACCCAATATCACCGCAATGATAGGGAAGAGGAGGTAGGGGATGTGCGTTCAGAGCGGGAATTAGCCGCATCCTCGAACCCTGCAAACAAGGATCCTCTGCTAGGAGGGGGAACTAGACACTCCATCCTGCCTACCTCATCCCTATTAAGAAACTTGTATGCGACCCGGTTGAGAGCGCTGTGAAAACTATAACTCCAATGCGGTTGAAAGCACAGCATGGAGGTTAAAAAAATTGTTTAAAACAAAATTCATATATAGATACGCAGGGGCGTTGCACGAAATATATTGAGGAAGGGGGGGTGAACCAGTGTTTTTCCCAACTGTGAGCATTTCAAAATTAAAAAAATTCCCGGGTGGCAAAGGAGGGTACAAAGGCAATGATGAGAACGGGGGTGGGGGAGAGGGGGTCTCCCTGATTATTATTTTTTAATTTGGGGTGATAATCAAGCCTTGAACCGAACTTTTAGGCAACTGTATTTTTAAAGCTACAAGGCTTTTTTAGAACATATGGAAATAACTTTAAGTATTATTTATTTCAGTTTACCTGCATTTGAGCTATGCTTAAATGTGTTTATTTAGATTTGCAGATAGCGTTCAAATAGTGTATTTTTAGATTAAAAAATATAACTGACTTTATTATAGTGGTTTCCAACATTTTGTAGTTTATGACCACAACTTTTCTCTCTGCAGCCATCGCGACCCTTTGATAACTTAGAAGTGTTCAAATCCTAGTTTTTAAATGTTTTCACTGTGTATTACTACCAGCCCGGACTATATACAGTTAAATACACCATTGGAATAGGTCAAATTTAGAGTAAATGTACCCTTGTTTGGTTAGGGGGATATTTACAATTTTAGGAGAGAAGGATTACCTTAAAAAGCGTCTTTTGAGGTTTAAATTTAATGCATTCTCCCGGGGGAAGAGCCGCGAACCCTCCACCGTACTGAAGGATATTCTATACCCATCGGTTTGCCCCCTGGAGAAAAATTCTGAGGGTGCCCTTGGCCACAAAAGTCACAACTAAAAACACTAAACCATAAACAAAACATTGGCTGATAGTGCTGCCACTTCAAGCACTGCTGGCTGTGTGAAATTTTGCTACTGGACAGCTCATGTTCCCTTATGATACCCCATTCGGCATACACTCACTGGCCGTTGTCTCTGTCTACTGATAACGGCGCTGCTAGACTACTTGATTAACTAGCTTTCTACACTCTACTACAGAAGGAATCTCCTTTCAATGTTCGATGATTTTTGAAGTTGGGAATTTTTAATAGAGTAGGGATCAACAGTTGGAAAATTTTAGATTTGTCTGTAAAAGAATGAATGTGGTAAAGGACTTACATGATAGAAAGTAATGGGGTACAGACTAAGCCTAGAATCTCCCAACTCCAGATATCAAATCTCACAAAATTCCCATCTTTAAAGCTTTTAACCAACATTTAGTTACACCTCCCAACCCCACTCCCTCCCCCCGGCGTGATGTCCCTGTGCATACGTCAAGCCATATGCTAGTATTTTACACAAATATTTTTGTGGTGATATGCTATCTAAAGTATGTCGTGTTACCTTGTTCGTTGTCCGGGTGATCTGCATTTTAGCTAGACTCATAGAATAGGGAAGAAGTTATAATTAGGAGGAAATGTACCCATATTTGCGTGAAGAGAAAGTGAGGAACCGTTTTTGAACAAGCAACCTCAGTAAACCCAGCCGGGATCCAAACCCTGACATTCTCATCACAGGAAATGGAATATGTGAGCCCTGCATTTAGACCCTGTGTCAACAACATATGCGGGTAAGTTACTATCAATGCTGAGCACAAAAAAGCTGTGTTTTATTTTCTAAAATATATTTCCTGCCGTGTTTTGGTGTACATTGACTCTCTCACTTTCAGGTAAGGTTATTTATATTGTGATAAGATATCCCTTAGCTTTGATTAGACCATCAACCCGAGCTACATCCGTCGCCAACACTTGACGGAGAAAAAATAGTAAATATATTCACAACAAATAATAAGTGTTGGTAAGTTTTGTTGTTTTTAACTTGCAAGCCCAATGGAAATAGACCAAATTAGAACACCTAGACAAAGATGGGAGGATAACATAAGAATGGACCTGAAAGAGATAGGGTGCAATGAGGTGAACTGGATAGAACTGGTTCAAGATAGTGATAAGTGGCGTAATTAAGTAAGTGTGGAGATGAACTTTCGGGTTACAGTAGAACTTTAAGAGATAGCTAAGGATTGTTATAGGGGTTTTGGATATTCAGAACTGCCATTCGAATGAAAAAGTACCGCCGTGTGAGAATATTTCCCGGCAAGTAGGCGGCGCTCTTAAGGTAAAAGAATATCAGTTGGTGTTCTTAAAGTATATTTTGCTCCTTCAAACAAAAAACTGTTTTAAAAATCCAATTACTAGCAAACAATTTATTTTTTCCATAAAGGCTGCATCAATGGCGGCGCGAACTAAAAGCCAATATCATATTGTATAGTTTGCCGGTGACGGGGTTGTCGGGGCTTGAATTCTGCCCGAGTGTGATGAGGGTGTTTTAACATAAATGATTCCCCCTGTCCCTTACAACGAAAATCAGGACACATATTTCACTCAATTCAACCTTTCTCAGTCCTATCCCATTAAAGTAATTATTATATGTAGCTACCCCAGACAGATATAAGACGCGGTGGGTAAAAAAAATAATTTTTGAACACAGCGGACATAAGTTTGGATGATGCCTACTTTAGTTAATATACTGAGTGTCAGGGCAGCGAAAAACCAATCAAATATTAACTAAGGGCGTCGCCTTTCTGAAGTAAAATATTACTTAGTGGTTTAGTAGGAGAATGAGTTTTGAATCTTTAAAACCTTCTAAAATAATCATTAATTATCTTATAATGTTCTGTTGTGACCCTATTAGAAATGACTGTTTGAGGAAGACTAGGTCTACGCTTAATAATTTATTTATATCCCAGAACAAAGACATTTTGCATGTGATGTCGAAAATTAGCTAATTTCTCTTGGTTTTGTAGAGTTAAACTTAATTGGTAAAGTTTTTAATCCAATAACCTATGTTGATACTCCATTTTGCCTTGACGCGGGAATTCTGGACGTCTGCAATGCTACGGTAGGTTTACAAGATGATATTTAGTTATTTTGTAGTCCGACAACTTAGCTTAGTCGGTAGCGTGTCTGCCTACTGAGCTAAGGGTCCTGGGTTCAATTCCCAGCATAGCCAAAATAGTATCATTTGTAAAATGAGTTTACCCTTTCACATTGATGAGATAACGGTCGGGGACTGGATGTTGTGCCTGTCCTAGTCTTAATTTAGATTATAAGACATACATGCTATGACAGGCCTAGCAAGCTGGTAGTGGAAAATTTATAGCCTGCATAAAAAAGTTACCTAGAACATAGACTGGAAACAGTAATGGTCGTAAAAAAATCTAAAATGTGTTAAGCTATGACAAGAAATCAAAGATTAACTTTCTCCAATATAAGTAACAATATTATATTATATTCAATTTTACCAGGCCACAACCAGAGTACCTTCAAATATTCACTTTTCTCATGTTTGTCTGTATACATTTATTTTCTCTGCGTTTTGCCAGCCATCCAAGCATTTAATTACACGCATGGGGTAAATTAATCTAATTTATGTGAAAGGAAAGTGGGATGCCAGCTAGGGGGAAAAAACACCAAATCAAGACCCGAACCCCATCCTCCTAGACATCGGCAAACCAGAATAAATTATCTTGATAGTTTGATCACGTGCCCACAGATGCAGATTTCCGTACTTATTAACGACAAATTAAACTCAGGGGTGGAGGTAGTTGGAGCAAATGCACCACCATTAACGTGAAGAGAAAATGAAAAAAAAACCATGATGGATCACATATGGAAAACTATCCCCAGCGCGCTAACCCAAATTTCAAATTTGATCTCTCTCATCAACACCAATTAAGAATATTGAACGCGTGATCACCGGTGCGGGTTTTAATTCAAACTGTAAATGCTAGTTTATTACGCTCAGGTAAAGAAATAAGGTTAGCCAAATTTAATTTCCCAGCTCAAACAATAATTGTTTAAAACTTAATGGTTTTCTCTAAGGTCAATTATCTAGTTTTATACAGCGTGTTTACAAATTCAAACAAACCCGTTTTAATTATTTGTAGGACTCTTTAATTACCAGAAAACCCCATTCATTATATTTATGACCTGCCAACACAGTTATAGATCACGCGGTCACTAACACTGTAAAAATCATGCTATCCATGTTATATTTTGAAAGGCCGCCAAGAGCCCCAAATGCAATGTCAACAAGTACGTTCTAGTGAACGAATGTATTAGATATGAATGAGTATAATCCCCCGTCCCAAATTGCCTGGCAGATAAGTGTATTTCTCCGTGGCTTACGAGTTCCTTTCTGATCTAGAAACGGAGAAACTAGTAGATTGTCAAATTTAAAAGGGTTTTCTAAACTATTATTCATAATTAATAATAGAATGACAGTATTTATGACATTGAAAGCATCTGGAGCTACCGTCAAGTTTTGTCCGGGCCAAGCACACGCTTATCAAAATAGGTTGTGTAGCGGTGAATAAGACTAGCGTTTTAGCTATTGGTTTCCTTTACTCGCACATTTCAACCCTTTAACGCAACAATCTGCATATGGAAACAGCTAGCGCATAGATAGTATCCTCTGCGCTCTCATGAGCAAACGCTGTGCTAGGTCAATCAGGTCCGGTGAAAAAGCAAACAGCCTAGGCTGCACGTGCGATCATAATATAGCGTGTATTTTGTAAAGCGGGCACGCACCAGCTCCTTATTTCTTTTATTTATGTTCATTATTATGTTCCGAATTACGTTATTATATAGTTACGACCCCGTTATGTTACGTTAAGTGGGATGTTCCTCGGCCATCTAACAAGGATAACGTGTCGTTACTAACCTTGCAACATTTTTGGAATTCTATAATACAAAGAAGCCGGCTTTTAGACAGAACGTCATAAAAAATATATATTATGAAATTCGGAAGAATAAGAAACGTGGAGCAGACAGCATGGATACAAGATAGCTGTTTGTCATATCGATGTCATAAATTGACCAACATGTAAAAAGTGACGGTTGTAGAATATTTGGCTTGGTAGCCGTTACGTATAAACTATTCAATTTTTTTTTTCTATTTTCAATGTGTTCAACACCATGGTTATTAAAAGATACCCGCGTTGGTGGTCACGCAGACTAAAAATCAAATTCAGATAATCTGGTTTGTCGATGACTCTGTTCACCCCATAAAGTGTCAAATATGTCGAAGGTGTATTTTATAATTTGTATGGAAAATTGAGAGGAGAGTTCAGTGTTTATTTTGCTCATTTTAAAATCAATAACACAAATCACCTCTGACAAGACATCTTGTGAATGTGGGGAATGCCAGGCCTCCACAGTGGTTCGGATTCCACGTTAAACTGTAGGTCCTACATTTCATCTCACAATCACCCTACCATTGCACATTAGCGTAAGTGCGTATAGTGCGAACGGGTAGTAAGACGCGGTGCTAATAATAATAACACAAATGTTAAATGTATGACACTTTCATCCAATAAACAAACCACCAACCACATGGCTGATGTATGTGGTGGCGGAGAGGGAAGGCAGGATTCCACAGGTTGGCAAGCCTTCTGCCGCCGTCATCCGGTTGCATAAATGTGTCGATATACCGTAATGCTCCTAAGAACTTCCAACGATATAAATTGTTGCGTTCTATAGGGTACGACGATAGCTCTTCAGACCGCAACGATAAAATTATCTGACTATTTTGCATAAATGGACCCATTGTATTAAAGGGATTAGAGAACGGACGATAGGAAACGCATGCATAAATGGGGCCTTAATTGACGAAGAGATTGTAAATTGGTAGTTATTGAGTAAAGTGGAAACTAAATGTACAGTCTCTGCTTCTGATTTAAGTCTTAAGTATGTTTTAATGGCGCAAAAGCATATGTCAACCTAGTTTAAAAAGTGGCACAACTAACTAGTTTACTTTTCATCTCGATTAATTAAAAACGGTTGTTTAGTTGTTTTTTGTTTGGATGGTATTTTACTCACCGGTATTTAAGTTGGCTGATAGTCCTGTAAAACAAAAAGGTATTTGACGTGAAATTTAAGAACCAACCTTTTATATCAACCACTATGTTTACAACCTAAATTACTCTAGAAGACAAACATCAACTCATCAAAGGAAGCCCCAAATAGCCCGGTAGGGTGGGAATGAATGGAGGGGTTCTTACTATAGCAGCCAGGCTATACCTAGTGGTTCATCTGTGCCATTGTCTGTAGAGTGTGCGGTGGAGATACGGGTCCTTGGAGGTGACTGACCGAGCGTGGATCATTTAGATACAAGCACCTCTCTCTCCCCCACGCCATGTACTAAGCACTATGGTACCGCGGGGTATCCTCCTTCACTCAGGGTTGTTCGTGGAAAGTGAGGAACGAATTCAATAAAATAGAACTGGCAAAATATATGGTGAACCCATATGGGAGCGAGTGGAGCATGCTGAGATTGACGTTGATTTGAGTAAAAGCTTAGAGCCCGGGGCTTCGGTGGCCGTGTGGTCTAACGCACTACTCTCGTGCCAGACTAGACTGTCGATGACGGAGAGATCGAGGTTCGATTCTCGGTTGTATGTGTTGAGGGTGGTTTTTCTATCATGTTTTTTCACTCTCCCTCCACGCAAATGTGGATACACTTCCTATAGCTATAATGTTTTCCTGAAGAAATTATCATCTTTTCAAACAACTTATGCTGAAGTAGAGAAAAATTAAATTTAATTG
>CABFVZ010000033.1:0-18453 GCA_902151445.1 Timema monikensis
CTTTGCCAAAATCATATGAGTCTCTTTCTCGAGTTATTTAGCTCACGTTGGTTAATAAGACATGTGTCGTACAAACTGTGCGAGTTAAAAATAGTAAATGGCATAGGATTTTAAAAAAAATCAAGTAAATTATTTTTTGTTGTTGAACATTGATACACTATAATTTTAATTAGTCTAAAGAAGAGTTGACAACCTTTTTTTGGGCCATATAATCTTGAAATTTGAAGTTTTATCTTCATTACAGTTTAAGTTTATAATTTTCTTTTACAATTTACAATAATTTTGATATTAATGTTACAACGTAATTTATAAAGTAAACCATCTAAATATATCAATTCTCATAGTTTCGGCAGAATCTGTGATGGAAGTGTGAAAATAATCGGATTCTATGAGTAAATTCACAATTTATGCGTACTATGTGAATGTGTGGAATGCCAGGACGCCACCGTGGTTCGGATTCCACGTTAAACTGTAGGTCCTTCATTTCATCTCACAATCACCCTACCATTACACATTAGTGTAAGTACGTACAACCCGAATGGGTAGTAAGACGCGGTGCTAATAATAATTATAATACTATGACTGCACACACTTCCTTGATAACATCAAAGGTTTATTAAAAAAATACAAACGCCAAAGCACACGCGCCATAATGTTTTCGTTGAAAAACCTCATCACCACATTTGTATTAAGTACTCCCGCCAGTGGTTTCGCAGTTAAAGGCCTCACCCAAAGAGTGGATTGTCGGAGACCAAGTCACGGTTCAAGACCAGGCCGATTATATCAGAAGTAGTTTTCAACACGTGATATATTACTGCGGTCTACCCATGTAAGTTTGGGGTGCTTTTTATATAAGTTACTCTCCTAATCCTTCTTCTTCGAATTACGTAATTACCTCACCTCGGTGGTCGAATGCTCTAACTAAGAATCAATCTCGCAATAGACTAGACTGTTGATGACGAGAATATAGGGGTTCGAATCCCAATCGGGTGTACTAAGGATGGTTTTCCACTATCCTTCCATGAAAATGCTTCTGAATTAAATCTTTCTCATCCCTAGCACTTTAACGCAATTAGTATAGAAGAGTATGACCCGAAAAGGTAGTTCTAGTAAGCGACGATGCTTAAAAAATATGTAATAGGAAGTTGTTAGAGGCACCGGTGTTGAACGTGTTAATGAAAATAAACAATAACTCTTAAGTTGTTCCGTAGAACAATAACGTTGTATGTGACAATCTCACGATTCGAATAACACCTAACTTAGGTAGGTAATACAGCAAGAACCAGACGTCACATCGTGATGCAGTTTTATTTATTCTACTTTAGAAAATAGTGACATTGGGGACCTGGCAAACCAGTTTAATACATTTATATATATATATATATAACTTTAGAAATTAATTATTTTAAGATTACATTTAGGGTGTTCTTAAACAAAATAATTAGAATAATATTTGGTCTTAAATGGTATGAAGATAGTGGAGAGTGAAGGAATCTACATAGTACTGGAGTACATACCGTGTATCACATTGGCAGGTTAATAAAATCTCGCAGATTACGGTGGGAAGGACCATGCAGTGCGATTGGATGAATCCACAACCGTGTTCAGAGTACTGACTGGCAGGCCCTGTGGGAAGATACCATTGGGAAGACCTAGACGCAGATGAGAGGATAACATTAGAATGGACCTGAAAAATATAGGGGGTAATGAGGTGGACTGGATAGAGCTAGCTCAAGATATGTATATGGTGTAATGAGGTAGACTGGATAGAACTAGCTCAATATAGGAATAGGATGTAATGAAGTGGACTGGATACAAATAGCTCAAGATATGGATAGGTGGCGTACTGCGGCAATGAACATTCGAGTCCTTTATGCCAAAAAGTAAGTAATTAAGATGAAAAATTATTAAACTGGTTCCAGTTCCGTTGTTGTCGAGGGAATAATACAGAATAACGCATTTGTTTCCGTTTTTTGGCTAGAGCATAATCTTGTACCCAATTTTTAGTTAGTTGGCCGTGAGACTGTACCTCTGAAACATAGACGGTTTTTCATTTCATCCCCTCGTCTTTGAATGTTGCGTTAACCCGGGTTCTAATCGTTGACACACGTTTTATTTTTTCACGGAGAAACGAGTGGTTAAGTTAGTTCAAAGACCAAAATCAAACCAATAATCAATCACATTATATTTTTAGCATCCCATCTTACTACCCGTTCAGATTTTACGCCTATGTACTAATGACACTAATATGTTAGGGATCAAGAAGATTATATTTAGAGAAAATGTACCCGCATTTATGTGGAGGAAGAATGGAAAACCATTTTTGAAAACCACCTTCAGTACACCCGACCGAGAGTTGAACCTCAATCTCCCCGTTATCGGCAGTCTAGTCAACCGCGAGAGTAGCGCCTTAGACCATATGGCCACCGAAGCGGGTTACTCTAAATTACGTAGGTTGATTTAATGAACAGTTATTTACCGCTTTTTTTCTTTACTAACTAGTTAGTTTTAGTTATTGAGGGCCGTAACGCGCACCAGATCTTCCCAACCGAAATAAAAAAAAACACACTAACATGACGTAATTACTATGGTGGTCCGCTCATCATAAAGTCAACTTGGAAAAAGTACGATGGAAGCTGAGCTACAGTCTAATTTTCAGAGGATAGACTTTTTTAAAAAATACAAACATTTATTTTTGTGTCCAATATTGATAACACCCACTTCTATGGCCGCGTGGTCTAGATCTAAAGGCAAAGGGCACCTGTCAATCATTGACCGACCAGGATAGAATTGGTTCTATTTTTCAAGCGCGTGCTCTCGACCCGGTACAGTCTAGTTTACAGGCGCTAGGCAATATTATTATATGTTGGTTCATTGAGTGCTAGGAAACTTCTCAATTTGACATTTTTATTATTATCGATAGGTTTAGCACACTCGCTACTAACGGCCTGATTTAATAGGTAAGATCATAAACCATACCTATATGTGTGTGTGTGTGTAAAATTGATATGTTATAATACTTCAATATTATAATCAAAGTAGGCTTTTACCAATAATAATCACCATTAGCGTGGGGAGAGGATGAGAAAACCATAACAATAAATCACTTGTCAAAAACCACCCTCAATCAACTTAGCCAAGTTTCGAACCTTTGCCTCCTTGTCAACAACTATCGAGAGCTATCTGCTTATCACGCGCTCGCTCGCTCGCCAGTTTGGCCAAACCCTTGTGTGCGGTGTATTGAAGTGAAGAGAGCTCCCAACTGAGCGATAAAGGGAGTTCTTGAGACCATAAAATAAATAAATAAAAAGTAGATTGTAGAAACTATGGGTGATGAGTGATGATAAGTCGATTGGGGCCGAAAGGGGCTGCCTACCAGGGATGTGAAAAAAGTATCGATACTTTACTAATATCGATATTACTAATTTTTACTCCATACATTTACTGATATTAATACTCACACTCAGGTATCAGATCGGTTTTGAAAGAAAAAACTTTTTTTTTGCTATCTTCACTCATTCTGGGATTAAATGTTTACTAGAATGAACTCTGGAGGAAGAACAAATGACACCGTTTCCCAATTCTCACTCATTTGCTGCAAATATAGCATTCAATCTCTTTTAACTCATCATAATTCTTAGTTGTTCTTTCATCTTTATCAATACAGCCTGATGGCAAGGTCGTCACAAACCAAACAAAAGAAGCTAGGATATTCTTGTGGCACAAATTCAGCACTAGATATTGGCATAGGTTTCAGAATTGGTGCCGTTAGTGGTGCTGCCAACTTCACGGACCTCCCCAAGCAGACGAAGCAGAAATGTTTATGTGTTTTTTTAAGCAGATAAAGCAGGGGAGGGTGCCTATTCTTTGTCAATAGTTAATAATCTATATTTATAGAGTATATAAACGATGGATTTAGTTAAAAACTGGCACCTCTCAGAAGTGAATTATGAAAGTTTTTTTTAAAGTTGGATAGCGACAAAACATCTTGTAAAATTTGTTTTAAGATATTAAAACCCATGATAATTTTCAGTGTTTAAATAAATATAATTATGATGCAAATTATTATTATTATTATTATTACTAGAGAGAAAAAAATATATTTTTCCCGATTAAAATTTGTATATCGATACTTTTCTTTCGATACTAGTACGGTATCGATATTTTTCTTCAGATACTTTTAATGAGTACAGTATCGATACTTTTCTTTCGATACCATATCCCTGGTCTAAGACGACACTCTCGCGGGAATGCTGATGACGGAGAAATTGGGGTTCTTTTTATGGTCGGATGGAGGATGGATTGTGGTGGATCAAGGAAAGGGGGACGGAGGATTGTTTTTTATAAGGTTCCTTCAAGTGACGTGACGATAGCGCATCACCGTTTGAAACCAACTGTTAAAACGACTAGCGGTACGCGGGAAAACAGCGCGTGTGTCGATCCACGTGGGATGACGCTGCAGTCCCACGTCCACCAGTAAATACACATGATTAATTTTTCCTGGTTAGTGCACTCTTATATCATGCAATTATATTGTTATTTTACGCGAAATTCCCTCCCGCATCCCGCGTTGGTCGACGCAGGCCTTAGGACATCACTAACGTAATAGATCTGACTCCCGATGATCGGGAGGTCAAGGACTGAATCCCGGTCACGTACATTGAGCGTATTTTTTTCTAAAACAGTTTTTAACTCTCCTTCTATGCAAATTAGGGTACAATTTCTCTCAAATCCCACCTCTCTCATCCAATACATTAGCGTAACAAGTAGTAAGACGCGGTGCTAAAAAAAATTACAAAAGAAGTTACGTCTCGATTCGACTAGTACCTAACCCACCTCGGTGGCGTAGTTAGATAACGTGCTAGTTTCGTGTTGAGCTAGACTGCCGAGGACGGTGGAGATTGAGGTTCGAATCTAGGTCGGGTGAATTGGGGGTGGTTTTTCCTAAATGGTTTTCCACTCCCCCTCCGCGCAAATGTGGGTTCACTTCCTCTAAATTCAACCTTCCCCATTCCTAATCCATTAGCGTAATTAGTACTTAAGCGTATAACCCGAACGGATAGTAAGACGCGGTGCTAAATAAATAAATAAATAAATAAATACAATAATTAGTACTTTTTGAATTTACTTGAAACAGACGGACAATCGAATGAATAGACAGACAGACCTCAGTCTCTTGCTATATTGTATTTATGTTATTTTAGAAGTGATGATCATATCCATCGAAATTGGCAACAGAAAAAATGTTAAAAATGATTCTGTATTCTAGGCGAGTTAAACAATTTTAGCGCGCGCGCGCGTGTGTGTGTGTGTGTGTGTGTGTGTGTGTCTGCGCGCACATGTGCGAGCTGTCTGTCAACCAAGTGACACAATCAACCCAAGTATGTTACCAGTAGGGTCACATCACACGATATCGCTGTTAAGTGGGGACAGCACTTCTTTTCTGTCAGATAGAAAGCTACCAGAAAACCTTTTCAAGGTAAACGGAGTGTACAAGGAAACCTACCATTCTGAGATATTTAACTAATTTGTGTGTATGATGGATTAGCTCAGTCGGTAACGTGTCTGTCTACTGGGAAAAGGGTTCCGGGTTTGATTCCCAACATGACCGAAAGAGTATATCACTGGTGACATTTGAGATCTCTCCTTTCACAATGATAAAGATACGGCCAAGGTAGGGGGCTGGTTGTTGTGTCTACTTTAGATTTAAGTTTGTTCATGAGACGTACGACGACATAATCAGTCAGTTCATTAAGTGGACCAGAATAATTGAGCAGAAATTCATAAACGCCAGAAATGAAGTGGGTTTATAATGTTCTTGGCTGGAGCTGTCTAACAGTAGGAGAACAAACAGGGGAGGAGTAAAATACAAATGACAATACAGTTTGTTGTTACTCCTTCCTTCAAACCCCACCTCATTCCCTATTAAATGGCATCAATCGAGTCACAAAGGTCCATTCAAAGTTCATATACCAGTTACCTTTAGTTTCCCGCGAATTATTTAGATCAATGCATTTTTTTACCTTGCTTTTAATAGTGAAAAATTTCAACTTTTAATCAATGTTTGCAGGTCTATACACATATATGGTTATCTACCTTAAAATATGAGGGGAGAATGACCCTATATACGTGAAGATTCCTGGATAACTCGGTGGTTAGAGCATTGGCGTACCAAATCATAATTCCCGGGTTCAATTCTTGTGTACAGGTGTTATTTTTTAATTTAAAGAATATGTTATAGAAAATTGTTTTGTATTAATTTCAGTAAATGCCAAACTCTTGTATTATTAAAATTTTAGTCAATATTTAACGAAAGCTTAACATCTGATTGGCAATATCTCAGCCAATTAGGCAGCCCCGTTAAATACCTCAAATAGAATAAAACCTAACTTGTGTGAAATACCTCCTCTATAATATAATTGGTTTTGAGAACGACATGCGATACAAGATGAGTCCGTAAATAAATAGTACTTCTTTCACATACGTCACGTTGTCGGTACATGACCATGAATATACATGAACGACCAGATGAGTGGATATTGTGTTAGTATCTCACTGTGCTAAATTATCTAATCACATCATTTTAATTATCTAATCACAGTAACAAATCAAACGTAAGATTTTTAAAAAAATCTAAATATTTGAATTATTATAATTATATCTTTTTAAAGAATTTTTTTTCGCTTTTATGGGGTATTTAGTATATGTATTTGGAAGAAGGTAGGAGAAAGGGGAATGTAAAACATATAAAAGGGAACAAACACAATATGGATTTTACAATTATCAGAAGAACACAAAAACAGAAACAAAAAACATAACATGTTCCTATTTAATGGTCCTATTTTTCTTTACCGATTTCCTTTATCTCCCTTTTATTTTTATTGGTTTACTCTTTTAGGAAGTTGTGTTGTGCATTTCACACTCCCTCCTGATGAATTCTGATAGAATGAAACCTAGGTCGGGAGATTAGGCGGTAACGACCGAGTTCCTTTAAGAGGCAGCCATTACATCTTTGTCCAGTGGCAGCAATGTAAAGTGTGAACTGTGTTCTTTTTATTGTAAAAGCCATATTGTGTTTGTTCCTTTTATATGTTTTCTATCCACCTTTCCTATACCTTCTTCATATCATTGTATGAGATAGCTGATAGATACAAACATAAGTTGTCCCAAAATATATTTTGACATAAATACTATTTTTAAAACGAAAATAAAAGGGTAAAGACGAGAAACCACGAATAAAAATTAAAAACTTGATTCTAGTTTTTCAGATTGGGAATGAACCTTAAAATAGATGTTCATTTATGAATTTGAAAACAACTTGTCTCTGTGTAGCTACTCGGCTTCGAAAAGGAAATAAATATATCAACATTTTCTTGAGAAAGGTTTGCTTTATTTTGTTTTCACTGTGTCTTACTACCCATTCGATCTATATACATATTATGCTCTAAATACGCTAATATGTTAGGAAGACTGTGATTCGAACCAGGATATCCTGGTATTCGGGAATACAACTTAATGCCAGACTGATGACTTAAATCATGCGACCACCGTAGCGGCCCTTGTGGATTCCAATTGAAAAAATTAAATAACAATTCACTGAGTACAATTCTCATAACCCACAACTCTGGAACAGTTGTTTTGGAGGTTATTATTCTATCAAACCCCCATAAACGCATATCAAGAAAGTAGTATCGCCACTTCCTGATGCGGGTACGAACAATCACTTCCGGTATTCTACGTTCATTGCAGAGTTACATATCGCTGAGAATGTTTTAACTTTAAGCACGAGATCAGCGGTGGCTAGTAAATAAAATAAAAAAAGTTGGTCCACATATAAAAATATTATAAACTATGATATAGACACGTTTTATGTCATTTATCATCATCATCATCATAATTAACTGTTTCCAGCCTGTGGCCGGGTCAATTTAGTAAAATTCCTCCATCTTCCTCTATTCCTCCACCATTCTTCCTCCTTTAATTTCTTCTCCTCTCACCTGAACACTTACTGTTATCTGCTCTTCCCATCTCTTTTTTGGCCTTCCTTGCGATCTTTTTCCTACGTACTTAATTTCCAATAATTTATTTGGCATCCTCTACTTTTCCATCATCATTACAGGCCCATACCATCTCATTTTTGTTTCCTATACTATTTCATTTATTCCCTGTACCTCCATTCTAACACAGATAATTTCATTCCTAATCCTGTTTCTTCTCGTGACAGCTAACATGCTCCTCACAAACTACATTCCCATGGCCTTCACTTTCCTAGTCTCTCTTACATTCATTGTCCATGTTTCTGCTACACATGTGACAATGGATACAAAGTATGCCTTACACAACACTTATGTAACTATGTCTACCTATCATTTTATTTAGGTCTATTTTACATTAGTACAAATTATTATAATACAATACTTTTCACCTCAACAAAAGCAGACACCAAGAGTTAAATTCCTTAAAGTAAATCTAGTACAAAAACAAAACAATATAGCTTAAACAATTATTTAAAAGTCACACAACTTAAAAAAGAAAGTTTTTTTTATGTGGATTTAATTATTTCAGACTACTAATTTGAATGTCTTAATCTGTTTTAAATAAAAACTACACTATTCTTTCTTTAGATTTTTCAAACCTCTCAAATTGATTTAAAGTTTTATTAAAATATCTTTAACTAAATGTTTTTCATATAACTTACTTTGTTGGAAAATGAATTTAAACTCAATAACAACTATTTACATAAACTCATGTCTGCACGTAGTGCCTTTTGTGAGAGCTTAGAAATAATTACATGTTAAAAATTATTATTAGCTGGAAGCGACGCTTTAGTTCTTTTAGTTTATCACCGCATCTTACTACCCGTTTGGGTTATACTCTTGTGTGCTAACTACGCTAATGGTGTTAGGGATGGATAAGGTTGAATTTAGAGGAAGTGAACTCGTATTTGTATAGAGGGAAAGTGGAAAATCATTTAGGAAAAACCACCCCCAGTTCACCCGACCGAGATTCGAACCTTGATCTCCCCGTCCTCGGCAGTCTACCTCAACACGAGCCTAGCGCGTTAGTTAATTGCACCACTGAGGTGGGTCAGGACACTCTTGACAGATATTCAAAACCCCGGCCTTAGACTGTTCTTCCACCGAAGCGGTTGTATATAAAGTCGAATGATAGTTAAGATGGAATTAGAGTATAGCCGAGTCGATAGAGCGAGCGGTCAAGACATAGAGCCGTATGATCAGCGTTCAAATCCCTCTCCGGGTGTCATTTCTGTATATTTTCACAATCCCTCCATCAGAATGTCATCTGAAAAACACGTCCTTGTGTTGGGTTTTTTTTTTGACCTAATCTAGTTGCCTTCTATAGGGGACCGGAAGTGGTGCGAGCAGAAACATAGGAGCATGTGGTGAAGGAATTACGTCATCAAGCAAAAAAGGAAGTCAGGGCTGGGAAGATAAAGATGAACAATCCACACGTCACTTCCCTTTCAGCGCTGAGAAAGGAAATATTACGCCGCGCACCCAACAGAATTTTAATAGAAAATATAAGCATAGTTTTTTTTTGCGATAACTATTGTTGACACTTTACTATTTAATTAGCGTTATTTTATAGGTATTGATTATATATATCGAAAGTGACAGATGTGACATGACTTGACGTATGAATATGTGAAAGTATATAAAGTAACTTTTTTAGCTGTCATATATTATTATTATTATTATTATTATTAGCACTGCTTCTTACTACCCGTTCGGGTTATACGCACTTACGCTAATGTGTAATGGTAGGGTGATTGTGAGATTAAATGAAGGACCTACAGTTTAACGTGGTATCCAAACCACGGTGGAGGCCTGGCATTCCCCACATTCACAAGATGTCTTGTCAGAGGTGAAGGAAGGGTTTGGTAATCAGATAAATCTGTGCTGGGACCGAGGATTGAACCTCGGCCGCCAGCACAGAAGTCTGACACCTTACCCCTAGACCGCCATATAAGATTATTCCTTGGGATATGACGAGAAGCTATTTAGGAAGAAAAAAAACACATAAACATACTCCCTAGGATTTGAACCCTAACCTCCTCGCTACTTGCACACCATACATAACGAAGCTGATATCTGCCCAAAAATGCTAGTACATTTGCTCTAAATTCTTTCTTCCTCATCCCTACCCCATTAGTGTTATTAAAGCTGGATATCCCAGATGGGTAGTAAGGTGAGGCGTAAACTAAGAAACAAATAAAAAACTCTCAAGTTAAATTCCATTAAAATCTGTTTGTATTCTTATGGAAGATGGAAAGATCATCCATGCGTCATATAAATGATAAACCTCTTTATTAAGATAAGATTGCGCTCAACTGAAGTGTTTATCTATTCTGTACACTCATCTCAAGTAAAATGTGAGCGTAATTTCCTTTAAAATACTAATGAGTAAGCCAAGTCCGTGATCAAGTGGTCTAAATGTAAACTCGTTTAATATGGTCTACCGAAGGTGGTTTTATCTAAATGGTTTCCCACACAAATGCGGGCACATTTGATTCACATTGTACCTTCCTCATCAATATCACCGTAGCGTAATTAATATATATATGTATTCTAAATGGGGTGGTGAGACACGAATGATGGAGGGAAAGTATTAATTAATAGTTTTGTTACCCGCTTCGGTGGCCACATGGCATGACTAGACTGCCGATGACGGTGAGATCGAGGTTCGAATCTTATTCGGGTGTATTGAGGCTGGTTTTTAAAAAAAAGTTTTCCACTCTCCCTTCCCGCAAATGCGGGTATACTTCCTATAAATGTAATCTTCCTAATCCCTAAAACTATGAGTGTAATTAGTACATAAGAATAAAACTGAAAAGGTGGTAAGACGCGGTGCTAAAAAAAATAGTTTTGTTGTGAGAAAATAAATGTATATAGGCCTAATTATTTATTTTGCACCGCATCTTACTACCCTTTAAGATAAAAAGCATATATGTACTGATAACGCAAATGTGCTAGGGATGGGGAAGAATGAGTTTTGACGAAGTTTCCCCGCGTTTGCTTGGAGGAAGAGTGGAAAACTATTTAGGGGAAAACCTAGGTTTCTCCTGACCGATATTCGAACCCCATTGGTGGTCCACTTTATCGTAAGAGTGACGCCTTCAAATCATTCGACCACCGAAGTCAATAATATATATTTAAAATAAATAAATAAATAAATAATAAATTAATCAAAATACCCAAATAGGCCAGTAAACTTCTTAAAAAAAGAATGTTATCTAATATATTCAGGGTGACCTGGTGGTCTAGGGGTAAGGTGTCAGACTTTGTGCTCGGGTCTGGGGTTCAATCCTCGGTCCCGGCACATATTTATCTGATTGCCAAACCCTTCCTTCACCTCTGACAAGACGTGTATTAATCACAACTTGTGAATGTGGGGAATGCCAGGCCTCCACCGTGGTTCGGATTCCACGTTAAACTGTAGGTCCTCTATTTCATCTCAAAATCTCCCTACCATTACACATTAGCGTTAGTGCGTATAACCCGAACGGGTAGTAAGACACGGTGCTAATAATAATAATAATAATAATATATTCAGGCATCAGAAAAAGCCATTTCTGAAAAGCCTCAAATCGAACGAATATTCACCGTTAAGTTTTTTTTTCTGAGACGAAAGTTTCCCAAACACACACTCGCACATATACAACTAGCGGGCGGTAACTCTGAAACAAGTGAAGGTAAGAAAAATAACCGGATAAATGTGGTTAAAAACAAAACGAGAGAGAAATAGACATAGTCATAAAGTTAAATAGACAGGCGAGGCGAGGTGGTCTCTTCTCCATCTGCTGAAACTTCATATATCTTCCATCAAACGACCAAATAATAACAATAATAAACATCTGAAGCCCAGGAGGAGTTTCCAACAGTTTCGGAGATGTCGCCGGCGTTGACCCCGTTCCTCTCTGGTTCGACTCGGACCGAGGGCAAAACGAATGAATCTTTTAAAGACGTCTTGCCACGCTATTTCAAGGGCATTGTAGCCGATAAATTTCAACAGCGTTGAAATAAAATGTTATATATATATATATATATATATATATATTTATTTATTTATTGCCGAGGACTATTTCAGTGACTTGGCATGGACGATGGACTCATTGTATCTTAACACGAATAACCTCGAGGAAAACTTAAATGAGAATTTGAAGTTGTTTTTTATATATCTATTTATCCATCCACGGTCGCACATTTTATGAGCGGGCAGTTAAAATATATTTTCTCGCAAAAAAGAAAGTTATATAGTCCAATGACGTAGTTTAGATTTAGAGCCCGTAAATTATTAGGAATAAAGTCGGATTTAGTTGATTCATTGATCCTATAGTATGTATGACGTATTGATATTTGTTAAGGTAGGGTCAAAGGAGACGCGAGAAAAGACCAGGGTATTTTGCATTTTTTCTAGCAAAAACTGTTGTTTTTTTGTTCAAATAAATCTAATAATTCTTCAGTACAAACCTATAGTTTTATTTTCCTCACATGGTGACATCAACAGTTGTTGAATATCTGTCAAGGATGTCCTGGAATTTAATGACAACTTTTTATCTACATTTAAAAAGTTTGATATATAATGCTGCTATGCTTATGACAGATAGTCAAGAAAACTGTCCTTTTCTTACGTCCATTCTCACACTACCTTAAATCAAATCCGGATGTTTATAAGGATGGTTGTTTGATGTCGGCAGGTTTTAGGCTGGTGGCGAGCACGCCTGACTTTTCAGGCAGGTTTGAGTTCGACTGAAATCAGGTGTACTGCGGGTGGCATTTATAAAATATGATCCCCCTATTCTCACTCCATGAGCTTATTCCGTACCGGGCGGGTAGTAAGACAAGGTGCAACCTGAGAAGATGGATCTTACCATTCTCGTCAGGGGGATGACAACAAAAAGATGGAGGTAGTAAAAGATTTTGTGGGAATTTAGTAGATAATCTTCAAATTTCCAATAGTAGATGTATGATAATTTCTTGTCTTTTTTTTTTTTTAGTTACTAAAATTGTGCTCAACTTCCTCGTAAATATGAGAATTAATTTTGAAATTATGCCAATTTACTTGACCTAGCTTTGTACTTATAATAACAGGGCGGAGCTACCGTGATTGATCTATATTTAGACACGTTTACATTACAAACAGGTTGTTAACTAAAATAAACAACTACAAACTAAAGCAGCCACCTCGGTCACAGAGAAAGGATCAATCGCTGTCAGACCACCCGGCTTAAAATACAATAGTCTGTGTCGTTTTATGGAATTACTTCTCTATTCTGTCTAAATACTCCCTTTCGATCTTCACCTACAGCCACCCATCTCAATAAGAAAGAGGTTACCTGGTGGTCTAGGGGTAAGATATCAGACCTCTGTGCTGGCGGCCGGGGTTCAATCCTCGGTCCCGGCACAGATTTATCTGATTACCAAACCCTTCCTTCACTTCTGACAATACATCTTGTGAATGTGGGGAATGCCAGCCCTCCACCGTGGTTCGGATTCCACGTTAAACTGTAGGTCCTTTATTTAATCTCACAATCACCCTACAATTACACATGATCGTAAGTGCGTATAACCCGAACGGGTAGTAAGACGCGGTGCTAATAATAACAACAAGAAAGAGGGGAAATAAAACTAAGAGACTACTTATCTCAAGGTAAAGAAGAAAGGCCGCTGCTAGTTCTCAAATATCTTAAAATTTTATATAGTGAGCCTAACAAAAAATTACTCTATTTTTCAGAGAATGGCTAAATCTAAAGCCCTTTTTGATCAAAATATAGCTTCCCAAATATGCTTAAAATGTTGTTGAACATGAGCTAATGTAATATTTTCACACATTTAAATAAAACGCAAACTATAAGGTTGTTAAGGAAAAATATCCCTGTTGGAGTCTTGCGACATTTTTTTTGGAGTGAGAGATTTTTTTTTTTAACAACGCATCGTAAAATTAAATATTGCTCGGCAATTACTTGCTTACGGCTCTGTTAAATGTAAATTCAAGTAAACAAATACAAATTAAATGTAAATTATTTAACGAATCAAAACTATGTCTAAATAACAAATCAATTATTAGTTTACATTTCAAACAAAAATCTCCAGTTTATGACATATTGTTTTTGTTCTTTTGTTTTTTTCCCTCAGCCCTTCTCATTACCATCCACACTTCCACCCACCCTTACCTCAAACACACCCTGCGTTTCACTTCTCAGCCAGCATATACTTTTTAATTCACCTTAAAGAAGGAGGAAGATATAATCATTTAGAGGAAAGGGAAGTTTATTTATTTATTCACCGTCTACATGTATCAGAGATCGCAGTTGCACATTCCGTCTGCCGCGACTCAGTCAAGGTGATACACTTTAGCGCAGATGTGTGCACATGGCTTTTAGAATCAAACGTTTTCTATGATTACTACATCTCTATCTCATACACACACACACACACACACACACACACTCATGTGGATACTTTGTTTCAAATAAAATGTAGAGCTCAAGGTCCATACCGAGAGGGAGGGTTTCTGGAGTTCAAATACACACACCCTCTCTCTCTCTAGAAATAATTATTAATTATGTATTATTGTTTTATTGCTTCTCAACGTTCAGGCTAGTACAGTCCCAATTTTATAGAAATAACATTATTATTTAAAACAAAATTGGCAGACAAAATTGATAACATTTACTAGTTTTTATAATTTATTTTATAGGTACTTATTGATAGTATATATCAAAAGTGACAGCTGAATATTACGTGACTTGACGTATGATTACGTGAAAGTAGATCTAGTTGTAACTTATGTCTAGCTGTTAGGTAAGGTTATGTCCATAAATAATGGAGTGTAACTTATTGGAGTCTTAAACAATTTATGACATATTATTCGAACCCAATTATGTTTTTGAAAAAAAAAACTCAAATTGCTTCAGGAGGAACTTTATGTTTAAATATTCCTTGTCATCTCCTTTTGGGAAATTATACGAACTGACAAAGATAGATCAAATCTCCTCACCCAAATAGGTGTCTTAAGTATGGCCTTAAGGTCATTCGACAGTTAAAATTTTAATGAACAATTTTAACAAGTGTATATTTTTAAAAGCTATAATAGTTGTTCAATGATTTCAAATAATTACAGTTCACAGTCCAGAAGGAGTCAAACTTGATTTTTTATCCTTTTCATGTAGCATTTAAAATTACTATTACTATTTACTAAGGAGGCCGCCTCGGTAAGCGATAAATTGCCTCTCAGACGTTCAGCTCTAACGCAATATTTAATTCTACGATGCGTTGTTTAAGAATATCCCTCACGCCAAAATAAAATTGTCCTTAAAAAACCCTATAGTTCAAGATTTATTAAAAACATTGTGGAAAAATGTAACATTAGCTCATTTCAGCAACTTTTTAAGCATATTTGTGGAGCTATGAGACTAAGCTTTATGAAAAGGTCCCGTTCGGGTTATATGCTTAAGTACTAATTAGGCTACGCTAATTAATGGCCAAGGAATTGGGAAGGTTGAATATAGAAGAAGTGAACTCGCATTTGATTGGAGGGAGAGTGGAAAACCATTTAGGGAACCACCTGATCAAAAAGCTCCCAGTCCTCGGCAGTCTAGTTCAACACGAAACTAGCGCGTTAGCTAACTGCGCCACCGATGCGGGTCAAGTTAGTATAGTAAGTAGTGTGCTTAAATAAACAGTTGGTTAAGAAATTGCACGTCAAATACTGCAAATAAATGATTTTTTTTTTAAATGATAATAAACTTTATAGTTTTCTTTCCCGTCTTTCATATTGACATGGCAAAGAATGGTTATAGGCGAAGGGCAAAAGGGAGTATAAGCTTTGATAAAACGATGCAAACTATTTTATTTGAAGCCGTGTAACCTGACAGCGATCGATACTTTCTCGCTGTCATCCTTGGTCCATCCTACAGTAGCCCCATGGCTTCTTTGGTGCTTACAGACAGCTCGAAGCTGACAGCTGACAGTCAACATTTAGGTATATACCTAAATTTTGACCGCCAGAAGTGACAGCTGCTAAACACATGTTTTTTTCAGTTCATCTGGTTCGGCGTAGGGATATATAATTTGGCCTGGTAACTTTTCAAAGCCGTCAGCTGTGAGCTGTCAGTCAGCACCAAAGAAGCCATGGGGCTACTGTACCTAGGGAGACAGTGCAACACCCACGACCTACACCACGACAGGTATTTTTACACCCGAGTCGTGCAAAGGTGCAACGTACCGTGGCACAACTAACAAAAAACTATCTGGTCCATCACCTTCGCTCGGCGAGTAGAGAGACTGACTGAGGAGGCGTGTGAGGCCGAGTGGTCTACGGCGTCAGACGCACGGTTCGATGATGTCAGGGACTCGAACTCCCCCAGGGGATTGCTCCCTCCGTGTGTTCGCCTGCAATCAGTGGTCACGTGGTTCGAGCCACAAAAAATATATATATTGGGTTGCTATCTACAAGGGCAATTTTATTTTTAGCACTTGGTCTTACTACCCGTTTTACGCTTATCTACTAATTACTTTAAAGGTTTTAAGGATTAGGAAGGTAAAATTAACAGGATGTGTACCCGAGTTTACGTGAAAGGAGAGTGGAAAATCCGTTTTAAAAGATAACAAGTACAACCGACCGAGATTCGAACCTCGATCTCCCCGTCATTGGCAGTCTTGTCTTCTACGAGAGTAGCGCGTTAGACCATGAGGCCACCGAAGTGGGTGCTAAAGTTTCGAATATTTTACCAGGTGCAATGGTTTTTCATATCAATGGGGTTTTTTCATCCTATTACTACGCTAATGTTAATTAATAAATACACACTTCAGTGGCCGAATGGTCTAAGGTGCTACTCTGGCAGTTGACGGGGAGATTGATGTTCGAATCCAGGTGTGGGGTATTGAAGGATTTTTTCCTAAATGGTTTTTCTATCTGCCTCCACGAAAATGTTGGCACAATTCTTCTAAATTAAACCCTACTCATCTTTGAGACATTAGCATAATTAGTAAATAGACGTATAGGCCGAACGGTTATTAGGATGTGGAATATATATATATATATATATATATATATATATACATAAAAGGTGACAGCTGCAGATTATATGACTTGACGTATGAAATTAGCTCTACTGACTTTTCTATCTGCCGGATAAGAGCATTCTTTTGAAAATTGGACAGTAAGAATTCACCCTATTGTAACAGTTTCACAGTTTGACAGTTAAAGTTATTTTATATCACGTGTCAAAGTTACACAACATGTTTTTGAATCGTTATTTGTCAGACGCTTTTCAACTGTCAGAAAATAGCCCAAGTCACCGCGAATGAACTATAGTAAGTTTCTTATAAAACTTCTTGAATGTCGCCATGATCTATTTTAAGTTGGTATTTCTATAAGAGATTTTAAAATTAAAAGCAAAAACAAAGTCTTATAATCCACAAACTTTTGAAACTCTATCGGCCACCTTGTTAATTACACCAAAAATGACGACAACGCTTTCCAAATTATATACACGAAAGGATATAAGTTTTTACAAAAAAAAAAAGTCTTATAATTAATTTTAGATTCTTCCCCGCTTGTGGCGACAAAGTATTTTATTTTCGCTCTTCTTGCTTCGTGAGCTCAGAAAATACTTTAGGCCAAATTTATTCTTCCCCATGAAAATAAATAAGCTTGGGAATTTTAAAAATAGAACGCAACAAGTGTGATCAGTCCATTCACGAGAACATTCCACGCGGTCCATATTTTTTAATGAGTTTGGTTAAGTTTTAAATTTTCTTTTAGCGAGTGAAATAACTGAAATAACTTCCGTACTATACTTGGAAAATATAATGTTAGCATAAATATAATTATAAAATTACTGTTAGGAAGTGTTTTAGCAAACAAAGAAACTTTTTGTTTTTGCTGAAAATAAAAATGTATCTACTTTTTTTATATAGCAAATTCGCTTTGTCCGGGACTACTTTTTAGTATTTACTTCAAGTTGTCTGTTAGTCAGGAGTTAGAATTATTATTATTATTAGCACCGCCTCTTACTACCCGTTCGGGATATACGCGCGTACGCTAATGTGTAATGGTAGGGTGATTGTGAGATCAACGTGGAATCCGAACCACGGTGGAGGCCTGGCATTCCCCACATTTACAAGTTGTGAGTCAGAAGTTAGAAAAAACCTTTTTCTTTTCCTTTTCTTTTTTTCTTTAGCACAGTGTCTTACTATCCATTTGGGGCTAAACGCTTGTATAGACAATTTGTCTAACGTGCTAGGGATGATGTAAATGTATCCGTATTTGCGTGGAGGGAGACTGAAAAACCATTTAATTAAAACAAACACTCTTAGTACAAACGATAGGTATTCAAATCCTACCGATCTCTCCATCATCGGCAGTCTGGTCTATTGCGAGAGCCGGTAAACTTTTATGATGGGGGGGGGGGGCACTTTAGAGAAA
>CABFVZ010000033.1:18914-37339 GCA_902151445.1 Timema monikensis
GAAGGGAAGAAGAAAAAAAATACCGTTTATTGGAGGGATGGAGAGCGGAGTGCGATATTATATGCAGATGAGAAATGAAATACTATATATATATATATATATATTCAATCGGCCTAAGCTTTCCAAAATATTTATTTCGAAGTATTCTCATATTCAATTCTAACTAAAATGGTGCATAGGCCCACATCATTCGAGTGTCACTATATTAAAAAAAAATTGAAAGGTAACTTATACTTTCCAACCCACTTCAATGGTCTAATGATTATCTAGATTTTAAACCAGGGGCCAGCCACCTTTTTTTGGGGGGAGGGGGGGGCGATCGACTTATAAACTTAACAAAGGTCCCGAGATCATCAATAATCTATCCACTTGACGTCCCGCCTTTCTAGAAAAATAAAATATACATTCTAACATAAACTATTTAATTTTCCTATTACATCGGCGATCATTACCAATCAAGGTTATTTTGCTTGCAGTAAAATATTATTTGAAAGTACTGGATATATTTGCGAGTTTATAAGACACAAAAGATTGACCCTTTTTTTTTTATATGTAGTTTTCTTACGCAATTGACTAGAAATAGCCGTGAGATCAACCGGTTGCCGACCTCTAGACGGGAGGAACAGGGTTCGAATCCCGATAATGTGAACTGAGGGTGTTTGTTGCTAATTGGTTTTTCACTCATGCAAATGTGGGTACACATTCTCTAAAATTCAACCTTCCTCATCCCTAGCGTAGTTAGTACATTATATGGGTACATCCCGAACAGGTAGTGAATTAAATAATAATAGATTTATCTATTAATTTGTCTTAAATACTTTGTAGTAGTAGGGCTGTTCTTATAAAACTTTATGTACTGAAGTATTTTTTTTACATCCATTATTGTTTCCAGTCTATGGCCTTGGTCAGTTTTTTATTCAAGTCATCAATTTTCCACTACCGGTTTGATAGGCCTGTCGTAGCTTCATATGCATTATAGTCTATCTTAAAACTAGGACAGGCACAACATCCAGTCCCAGGGCCGTCAATTTACCTACGTAAACCAATAACTAAAAAATAATTTTTTTTGTTATTCCGGGAATCGAACCCGGGACCCTTAGCTCAATAGTTAGACACGCTACCTATAGAAATAAGGTGTCAGATGGTAAAGTGAGTTCATAGACAAACATTTATTTGGAGGGAGGGGAGGGAAGAAGAGGGGGGGGCTCTACCTACGATGGAGGGGATGGGGGGTGATGTCGCCTAACAAAAGATGAACAAGGAAATTTTTAAACGTTAGTTTCATATTTATGTACAGTAAGCTAAAGATTATTTAAAAAAAAAACATAATTGTGGTTGTAACGAATTTTATAATACTTTAATATGATACTATCCTAGACATTGAGGATGATTGTAAGAATATAATTTATGAAAATCATGTCAGTCCCTCTCACCCCCGACAAAAAAACCTGGATCAGCCCTTGGATAGAACTAAGCACGTAAACAGGGAACGAGCCAAACCAAGACAATTTATTATAAAGAAAGAGATTCAAATTAGATCTGCCGCGAAACTAAAACCATTTCGCTGGAACGTGTTTCGCCTATAAAGTTAAAATACAGGTCCACATTATTATTTATATACTTATTTTTTAGCAACGCGTTTCATTAGTTTGGGCTATGCGTAAAGGATGGTGAATGTTGAATTTATAGGAAGTGTACCCACATTTGCGTGGAGCAGAGAAGAGGGGGAAACCATTTAGGAAGAACCAATCCTCAGCACAGCCAACAGAGATTCGAATCCCGATCTCCCCGTCATCAGCAGTACAGTCTATTTCAAGAGCGACGCCTTTAGACCATTCGATCACCAAGGCAGGGGATAATTGAATTCTCATTTATCAAAAAATGATACGCGATGGATCTAAAGTGTATTAAAAATGGTCTTATGATTGTCTAACAGATGACAGCACTAGCTCAATTTGAGTTCAAATTGAACTTTCCTTCTTTTTTCCGCGGTACCCTTCATATGTAATGGTAATATTTGAATGTGTTTTAGGAGTGTATCGGTATCTTACAGTAGCCCCATGGCTTCTTTGGTGCTGGACTGACAGCTGAAAGCTTTGAAAAGTTACCAGACCAAATTATGTATCCCTACGCCGAACCATATGATTTGCAAAAACATGTGTTTAGCAGCTGTCACTTACTGACAGTCAAAATTTAGGTATATACCTAAATGTTGATTGTCAGAAATCAGCTGTCAGTCAGCACCAAAGAAGCCATGGGGCTACTGTAGTTCAGTAGGTATCACGTCTGCTACCGTTTCAAGAATTTCGGGTTAGATTCTTAGCCATGGTAAATATATACCTTTCTAGAATTGGGCTGGTTCTGATAAATGGATCGGGAACTTGTCATTTCAAGAATTCTAGAACCAATGTGAATAATTCACTGCCCAGTGGCGGTTCGTTTATAAGAACTGCGGAACTGTAGCACCCCCTATTTCCACTTGATATTATCGATAACATTTAATATAATGAGTCCTTTGTTCTTTAATTCTTTCTTTATTTTTGTAGTACAACATATATTCCTTAATATTAAAATCAGTACTTCAGTAGTCATCCCCCAGTTTATGAAAAAGATACAAATATTTGTATGGAACTGTGCGCTTCACAGTGCCAGCGACGTGGTGTTTGACTGTTGTGCGCATGCGCACATAGGAGGGGGTGGGGAGGAAGGCGGAACTGTCAGGTAGAGAGAGCACTGTTGCACTCGCAGTGCCGGCTCTGGCGTGATGGTGGAAGAAAGTTTTTTTTACTCAGCGTGTGTTGTGCTTAAAAACCGTGTACCATATTCTTGAATGTGATAAAGTGTAGAAGAGTGTAAAGTTAGATTATCATTCTGCTTCCAGCTATTCTATTAGATTCATTTTTTTCGGTTCTTTTATTTAACAGAAAGAATAAATGCGCTCGCAGTACTTTCAATGGAGAAAAATTTCCTCGATTGTCATTCAGAGATCAAGGAGAAAATTATTGAACTTTTTGCGCAAATTAAAACAAGAAGAATGGATTTCATTTTTAAACGAATAGATCAAGCTTGAAACTGTAACAATTTAAGTAAAAGTAAGCAAAAAGTTTTTTTTTGTTAAGATTTTATCAAGTTCCTGAATAAATTTTCTTTTTATACATTTCTTTTTATCCTTTTACACAATTTTAAAACAAAGGCTAAAGATTTTCTGGATCAGCACCCCCACTAATTTTAGCTACGAGCCGCCACTGTCACTGCCACTTACACTTAAAAACATATTTTTAAGGGCCATCTACCGAAGCGTTAGCAGACATTCAGATATTATAATAATATACTTAGCACCGCGTCTCATTAACCGTTCGGGTTACGTGCTTATGAACTAATTACTCTAATGGGTTATGAATTGGGAATGTTGAATATAGAGAAAGTGAGCCCGAATTCACGTGGAGGGAGGATGAAAAACCATTTAGGAAAAAAAAAACCACCCCCAGTTCACCCGAGCGAGATTCGAACCTAGATCTCCCCGTCCTCGGCTGTCCAGCTCAACACAAAACCAACGCGTTAGCTAACTACGCAACAGAGGCGGGTAATAAATTCAAAAATAACATTTTTTTAAGTGTTTTTTTTATTCCGAACTATGGCTTATACAGAACCAACGGGTAAACATTTTAAGTGCACTAAGAATTCACAACTATTTGAAAAAAGAATATAAATAACATTCTTCGATACACTTCACTCTTCCCCGAACTCTCACCCCCAAATAAATATCTGGGTCCGCCACTGTTTCCCGACAAACGTTTGCAGATGACGGTCGACTATGCTCTATATACAGTAGAAGAGGTGGTGACAGATAGGAAAAAGTTACCATTTATTCATTCGCCAAATCATATGCTCTTAAAGACCATAATTATTATGTTGAGCTGTTTTTACTATTGGAAGTCAAAACTTTCACAACCATCTGTTTTTAATTACATTTTTTCTCTTAACCATTTTAACATTATTGGAACACAAACTTTTTTAGATAACCGTTTGGATGTTTCTTTTATACGTTTTAACATTATTGAAACACGAACTTTTGAAAATAACCATTTTGGATGTGTTTTTTTTTTTTGTGTTTTTTTATGGAAGCAGTGTCTGGGGTTCACTTAGAAAATACTTTACAAATGAAAGCTTCTAAAAGAATACATTCTCTTCACAAATAAAGAAGGTGAATCAGACAAAACAAGGTCGGTTAATGACGTCACGTCCATGATAAAATAATCCTTAGAAAAGTAATATTATAATCGTTTGAGAACACTTTTCATTTATAATATAGTAATACTAAGCAAATAGTAATTACTCCCAAATAGGTTTATATTAGCTACTTTCAGCCAATGTTGGTAATAAATAAACTTCTGAGTTCTGATAGCTGTCAATTAACTACACTTCCACCGTAGTTAGGGTATATATTAAACCTGTATGAATCCATAACTTTCAATTTAGAATCAAATCCGAATCTTCGCTAACTTACCCGAATCGATTCGCATGCCTAAACAAAATTTCGAGTCGAGTCAGACTCGATTGAATCCCACACTAAATGTATTTTATCAAATCGAATATTAATCGAATCCCACGCATTAAAAAAATATGAACCAAATATTTTTTATTTTAAAAATTGGTTCAGATCTAACTCGATTAAATTGTTTCAGGTTTACTATGATAATGTTTCATATCGAATTTGTGTTAAATATTTTACTATGTTTAGTTTCAGAATACACTCCACTAATAAATTATTTTTTTAAAATCGATAAACATTTTAGACACATTTTAGGTTTATTAAAAAAATAACGTAATAAATAATACTTATCTCAAAAAAAGTGAAAAATCAAATAAAGATCACATTACTTTTTTTAATCGTGGTACAAGATATTCATTGTCTCTCACGTGATTCATTGACGACCTGGAACACAAGTTAATTTCTTTATTCACTCTATCAAGCAACTGGTTTCTGATCTGATTCAGTAGCGTACGCAGGATTGCGAAGTATTGGGGTTTGAGGGGGGGGGGGGGGTGAGGGAAGCCCCCTCCCCCCCACGAGCGTTGGAGGCAATTTTTTTTACCATTGCCATTTTGGAAGGTTTTTATTGGTATTTGTTAACTTGATCATTTATATTTTTACTATTATTAACGTGATAATCTAACAAAATAATAAATAAATAGGCCTAAATTAAAGTTGGCTTAACTGTCACATGACCTACTGACACAAAAATTGCTGATTATTTACAGTAGGTAGCCACTGTGTGACTCCTCGATGGAACCACGTGTGAAATTGGGAGATTTGGAACCTGCCGCAATCTTCAGTACTTAAGCTACTTCCTAGACTGCAAGAACATCAATTAGGACTACCAGGGAGGATCAACACAAGGATGTGTGTGGCAGTTGATGTTATCTTTGCTCACAATGTTTAACTGGTCATAGCACCCCATTTTATTTTATTTTCAGATCCACGTATATCTCGAGGGGCCCCCCAAACTACGATAGGGGGGCTCGAGCCCCCTCACCCCCATTGGTACGCTACTGCCCCTAATTATATACATTTGTTGACTGAGTATGAATAGATTCGAAATTTGAGTTAAGCCCATCAAATCCGACTCTTAAGATTTATTCAGAATTGAAATTTCAAATCGAACCCGAATCTTCCACTACTAGGATTCGAAATTTCAAAGGTTCGCACAGGCTTAGTATATATTATATACTCGAACGTGGTGGGACATTGCCCCTTCAACAGACCCCTGACCTTGATCTAACGAGATAAATCTGGGAAATGACCTTCACTTTCTTGGACAAATATACAAGTAATGGAAGAAAAATAAACAAGAACGGTCTTTACAGGCCATGGCTTCAATCCACAAGTATACAGTCGCTACAGCCAAATTTCCATTGAAAGGGCCTTTTAGAAAATACAAACATAAATACTTGCGGCAAACAATAACATTATCTTTGTTAATAGTGGTTTTCACAACTTGTGAATGTGTGGAATGCCAAGCCTCCACCGTGGTTCGGATCCCACGTTAAACTGTAGGTCCTCCATTTCATCTCACAATCACCCTACCATTACACATTAGAGTAAGTGCATATAACCCGAACGGGTAGTAAGACGCGATGTTAATAGTAATAGTGTTTTTTATTGTTTTCTGCACTACGTCTTATTACCCGTTTGGGCTATACGCTACCCTAATTATGTTTATATTATTATGGATGAGGAAGTCTTAACTTTAGAGTAAGTGTATCCGCATTTTCATGGATGGAAAGTGGAAAAACCACTTAGGGTAAACCACCCTCAATACACCCGACTGGGACTCAAACCCCTATCTCCCCATCAGCGGCAGTCCAGTCTATTCCGAGAGTGACGCGTTAGATCGCATGAATTGACGTATAAACACTTGAAAATCGGTCTAGTAACTTTTCTAACGGTCATATAAGGTTCTTCCAACGAAAATCGAATTGTAATTACAAATAAAAAAATCTCAACTTTTTACTTAAAAAACAAATAAACATAGTTTGATTCCATATAAAAAGTTGAGAAAAAAATGTGTCACACACGCAATAGAATCGATTGTCAGTAACGGGGGGGTTGGTATTCGAATACTAGTTGATTGAACTTCCCTAAATGGTTTCCCCCTCCTTCTTTACACAAATGCAGGTTCATTTATAGAAAAATCCTTCCTCATTCTTACCCCATTAATGTAAGTGTGCGGATAGCCAATATGGGCAGTATTTTCATTTATTTGAGGTACTTAACGTGAACTTTCTGAACCGATTGATTATATCAGCACACGATAATTTCTATGAGCGAGAAAGAAAGGGTCTACCAATTTTGCTGGGAAAGGTATTTTCACAAATCTTCCAGGGTTCTTTTACACGCCACAATCAACACAAGACCGACGGATTTACTTCCACTCCGAAGGAAGTTGTGTAACGGATTTTTATCGCTCAAGAAAAATCCGTCGGCCACGGATAGATTTGAAAGTTCAAATATGGAGTCCTGAGGCGAATACTTTACCCTAAAACCACCGAGTTCGACAATATTAGGGTAAAAATACGTGGTACACACACATGAATAAATTAAAAATGTTATAGCCTATTCCATGAATGAATCAATTGAAATACTTTAAAAAAACAAATTAAACATAAACTTAAACCTAATATTATTTATTGAAAGCCCACTTTCGACCCTTAACATTTATTTAAATTCACTAAAATTTGGCATTGTATAAATGTCTTATTTGATCTATTAATTAAAAAGCTATCAAAAGTTTCACAAAATTCTCCTTACGGATCACTGTATAGTTTCTCTTTATAATATTAACTAAACGGACTAAAAATATAAATACATTTGCAATATTTTTTCCTCGCCATCGTGGCAACATAAGTTTCCAGCTGTTTTTTTTTTATTTTTTAACTTGCTCTTTGTGAAAATCAAACTGTACCTGTAACAGTTTTTTAAATGATAAATAAAATATCTGGACGACAAATTTGTACATTTTTACTGTCGAATATTAAACAATATTCATCTTAACAAAAATAAATTATCGTGGACGTAAGCAGTAAAAGATTTTGTTGAGTAAGCGTGTTTCACTTGTTTACATAATCTTCAATAGTGATTCCTGGAAGCCCATACAAAACAAAGGTTACCGGTATTTTCGTAAAAGAAATAAACTTATAAGTGAAGTTATATAAATATTGGTTGTGAGTGTTGACCTTCAAGCGGACGTTTTTCCTTCGAGTGAAATATTAGGATAATCTATAGTCCGGCACTTTAGCTCAGGCTTTCTTTTTTATTTCAGTGTCTCTCAATCGATTCCCAACAGAGTTGAAAATTCGTTATTGTAAAAATGAGTTTGTTCCGCTTCTTTAAATGTTAAATGTGGTTTAAAAGGTCAAAATAAATTCAATAACTTTCCAGTAGAAACATCAAGGGTTAATTTTCTTCATATGGTGATATCAACAGTTGTTGAATATTTATCAAGTGTGTTCTGGAATTTAATGACAACTTTTTCTCTTCTTTTAAAAAGTTTCTCATCTAATTCCGGCATGATCATGACAGATATTCAACAACTGTTGATATCACCATGTGACGAAAGTTAAACTCTATGTTTCTACTCTGACAAGATATCTTGTGAATGTGGGGAATGCCAGGCCTCCACCGTGGTTCGGATTCCACGTTAAACTGTAGGTCCTTCATTTCAATCTCACAATCACCCTACCATTACACATTAGCGTAAGTGCGTATAGCTCGAACGGGTAATAAGACGCAGTGGTAATACACCACCTAAATGAGAATAGTCAGAACGGTTAGTAAAACGGTTCGCATTGCAAAAATTAAATATTTGTATAAATTATATTTTCTGTGCTTCATGTCTTACTAACAGTTCGGGCTATCTACATATTTACAATATCGCACTTGGAATGAGGAGGGTATCATGTATAGAATATGCACTTGCATGCAGGTAGAGTGAGAAACCATTGGGGGACGGGGGGGCTTTAGTACACCCAATCAGCAACATTTTTACCAGAGGGAAACCTCAGTGTCTCAAGACGTGCTATAAAACGTTTGTTTGTAAAAATACACGGACCGATGACTACGAGGTACAAGTGGCAGGCAGTCAACACTTTGACGCTACGATCAGTGCGTGAATAATTGCAAGCATTCTGGTCTGTCTGGCCTACAAAACCGTTGGAACGTACTACGGAACATGGCGAGATTTCTTCCTTTACTGAGTATAGATTGTGATGTCTTGGGTATAAATTGTTCAATCCTTCATCTTACTGGGGATATAGTACAATCTTTCACCTTACTGGGGATATATTTTACAATCCTTTACCTTCCTAGGGATATATTTCACTATCTTTTACCTTCCTGGAGATATATATTACAATATTTTACCTTCCTGGAGATATTTTATAGAATCCTTTATTTTCCTGGAGATAAATTGCACAATCCTTTACGTCTCTGGTGATATATTTGCAAACCTCTTACTTCCTAGGGATATATTTACAATCTTTCTAGGGATATATTGTACAACATTTTTTATTTCTGTGGCCGCAATTGTGATAATTTACCTTTTTTGGTGATATATTTACATTTCCTTACATTTCTAGGGATATATTGTACAATATTTTATCTTTCTGTGGCCACAATTGTGATAATTTACTTTTTTTAAAATATATTTACATTTCCTTACATTTCTAGGGATATATTGTACAATATTTTTTATTTCTGTGGCCACAATTGTGATAATTTACTTTTTTTTGTAATATATTTACATTTCCTTACATTTCTAGGGATATATTGTACAATATTTTATCTTTCTGTGGCCACAATTGTGATAATTTACTTTTTTTAGTAATATATTTACATTGCCTTACATTTCTAGGGATATATTGTACAATATTTTATCTTTCTGTGGCCACAATTGTGATAATTTACTTTATTTTTTAATATATTTACTTTTCCTTACATTTCTAGGGATATATTGTACAATATTTTATCTTTCTGTGGCCACAATTGTGATAATTTACTTTTTTGGTGATATATTTACATTTCCTTACATTTCTAGGGATATATTGTACGATATTTTATCTTTCTGTGGCCACAATTGTAATAATTTACTATTTTGGTGATATATTTACAATCTTTTAACTTACTGGGGATATATATACTATACGGTTTGGTGTTGACCAAAAAAAAAATTGCTTGAGTGCCAATCAGCATCGGTCCAGTGGCCCTAGACTTGTTGTCATCAACGTAATCTAATTATTCCCAGAATGAAATGTGTATATATGTGTAGGCCATGTGGCCTCCTCGTTCTCACGACGACACATTGACTGTCGCGTGAGGAAGGGTTACACGCCCAACATGTGACGCAGAAGAGTGGTGGTCGGTATATCCATGATTTCCCCCCGGACTGACATGTCTTGGGATAGGTTTCTGAGTACAGGTCTGGGAGTATAAGCTCTGGAGAGGGGATAGTTCAGGAAGGGTGAAACTTCTCCGACCAGTGTGCTACTTGAGGACCTTCTGAATTTTGAACAAGTCTAGTGTGCCACTTGAGGACCATCTGAATTTTGAAATAGTCTAGTGTGTCACTTGAGGATCATCTGAATTTTGAAATAGTCTAGTGTGCCACTTGAGTACCATCTGAATTTGTAACTAGTATAGTGTGCCACTTGAGGACCATCTGAATTTTGAAATAGTCTAGTGTGTCACTTGAGGATCATCTGAATTTTGAAATAGTCTAGTGTGTCACTTGAGGATCATCTGAATTTTGAAATAGTCTAGTGTGCCACTTGAGGACCTTCTGAATTTTGAACAAGTCTAGTGTGCCACTTGAGGACCTTCTGAATTTTGAACAAGTCTAGTGTGCCACTTGAGGACCATCTGAATTTTTAACTAGTATAGTGTGCCACTTGAGGACCATCTGAATTTTGAAATAGTCTAGTGTGTCACTTGAGGATCATCTGAATTTTGAAATAGTACTAGTGTGCCACTTGAGGATCATCTAAATTTTGAAATATTCTAGTGTGCCACTTGAGGACCATCTAAATTTTGAAATAGTCTAGTGTGCCACTTGAGGACCATCTAAATTTTGAAATAGTCTAGTGAGCCCCTTGAAGACCATCTGAATTTTTAACTAGTATAGTGTGCCACTTGAGTACCATCTGAATTTTGACCTAGTCTAGTGTGCCACTTGAGGATCATCTGAATTTTGAACTAGTATAGTGTGCCACTTGAGGACCATATTAATTTTGAACTAGTCTAGTGAGCCCCTTGAAGACCATCTGAATTTTTAACTAGTATAGTGTGCCACTTGAGTACCATCTGAATTTTGACCTAGTCTAGTGTGCCACTTGAGGATCATCTGAATTTTGAACTAGTCTAGTGTGCCACTTGAGTACCATCTGAATGTGTAACTAGTATAGTGTGCCACTTGAGGACCATATTAATTTTGAACTAGTCTAGTGTGCCAACCATTATTTACTTTTATTTATTTATACATAAAAACTTGTTGAATATTTTGAATAACTCAAATTAAATTGTAGATATTTAATAAATGCCTCCTGTCACAGCCCTGCGCTAGATTGGGATGTTTACTGTGATTTGCATAACTTTGTCGGACATAAGTGACTGAAAGTACTGGCTAAGCAAACTTTATGTCATGAATTAGAAAACATTGAAGAGGCATACTGACTACTCCTAACAAACTTGTTATAGTTTGGAAGTAACGAGGCCAGATCAGGTTCTAAAAGTCTTTGTTTTATTGTTATCGTGGTTTACACAATATCATCCGTTTCAGAGGCAGTTACTCTGTCCGTCGCCGGGCCACAGCAGATTATAACTTTGGGTCATCAGTGGTAGACTACTTGTGCTAGAGGGCAAACGTCGTATCCAGGGTACCGAGTTCGAGTCTGTAGAGGTTCACGAGCCGTGTCAGACGTTCCAACAGTTTAAATTTTCACGACTAAGCCAGTTCTTCCACGAGCGCAAACGTCCAAGTTTTTATATTTATTTTATAACACCTTTAACATCACATTTTGTATTATCTCTTAATGTTACTATTAAACCAAAATTCGAAACCTCCAGTACCATTTCGGACCCAACCAACTACCTTTCCACCTACCTTACCCTTACCTGCAAGCCATCCTGACAGACTTGGCCCACCGAAGGGGGGGAAGGCGACACTACATTTTTAAATAAATAATATACATTGTTGCAGAAACACTTCACCAAGGAACATAAATTTAAAAAAAACTCTTACAGAAACACACTACCAAGAAGCATAAATTTAGCCTAATAATATACAATGTTACAGAAACAATGAGAAAAGAGGAGAATTTCTGTCCACAATCAATTACCTATTTCTAAGTATTCCATGAAAAATATTTATGTTTGCTTATAGCTCAGAAGCTATTGGTTTTTATAAAAATTTATTCCAAAGCAAATATTTTTAATCCAAATAGTATTACAATTTTACAGTGATAATTTATTTCGTATATCAAATAGCTGTGGATATATGATCAAAATTGGAAATTTTTCGTATTTAAAGTGCCCTAAAAGTCATTTTCATGTGAAAATGAGAGTTGCCATTTTATTTGTAATTTTAAACAATGCATGAATACAACATTTAATAGAAATCGTTAAAGCGGATTTTGATAAAATCAATTTTATTGCTTTTTTAACCTACAGTAAGCAAACCTTATTTTTTGAGGGTGAGATATTTAATTCCAAAAACTCCTCGGGAGGACCTTATGAAAAAACTAGATACCAACTTTTAGCCCGAACGGTGAAATGATTTCGGCTTTAGTCAAAGATACAGATAAAACGACAGACAGAAACCCAAAAACTAATTTTTCTGTTTCAAGGAAACATCGACATTTTTATCTAGATTTTTTTTACGACCATAATACTTTCCTCTTCGAGGGCTTAAGAGAAAGTAAAAAAAGGAGTGAGTGTCTTGAACAGTAATAATTTTAATTACTTAAAGCAAAAACATTTAAAGTAACATCGTCAGTGAAAAAACAACAGTAAATTAATGATAAAACAGATAAATGGGACAGTAACCACACATACTTTCTCCTCCTTTATCCTAGAACAGACATTTACTAAAAACTAGTAAGATTTGTGAAAAGCAATATTAGATCTATACATTGTTGTAGAAACACTACACCAAAGATCATAAATGAAATAATATACAGTGTTAATTACTTACTCTATGGCGTTGAGAACTAGGAACACTGTTAAAAAAAATTGAGGTAGAGAAATATCTTTGTCCACCAAAGATCATACGAAACAAATTTATTTTCAAAGTCCTGAATTAAAAAGTATATATATATATATTTTTTTGCTTGTATCTAAGAAATTATTGGTTTTATAAAAATATATGTCAAATAAAATATGTTTAGCTTTAAAATTATTACAGCTTCACAATAAGTTATTTCGTATCTCAAATAGTTTCAGAGAAATGATTAAATTACATTTCCCCAATGTAAAATACCCTCAAAGACATTTTCATGAGAAAATTAGAGTTTCCATCTTGTTTATGGTAATAAACAGTGACTAGATATAACATTTGATCAAAATCGTTACAGCGAGTTTTGAGAAAATCGATTTTTTCTCTTTTTGCTCTTCAGTAAACTACCCTTAAATTTATGGTTCCAGATGCATTTGAGGTCATTGGACAGTTAAAATCTTACTGCATAATTTTAACAAGAGTATATAAGCTATAAATAGATAAATAGTGATTCACTAATTTCTATTGTATGCTTGTATTGTATTGGTTATGAAATAGTTATTAATTAATGGGGCTGAAATACAGAATAGTTAAACATGTATATGAGGTGTACACAATGAAATATTTATATTGTGTCAAAGAAAACATTGTTTAATATATAACTTGTTCAAAGGTGCTAACATTACATGATTTTTAATTATATAACTTACTGTTCTTTTTATACACTGATAATTTGTTGTTATCTCATTTTGTAGTATGCAAATTCGTTATTTATAATTACTTTTATTTCTTTTTAGCCTAACTCAACTCGTTAATTTGATTAATGTGTCCGAATTGATCATTGATAAACATTAATTTGAAGTGTATAGTTCATGAAATTTCTTTCACCAATTTTAAAGACAGCACCTATCAGCAGAACATAATATGCTAGGCCGAGGTAGAGGATCAGATAATCCCAGCTAACGACACACCCAGGTAAAGCGGACGCCGGCTTCCTTATCTGGTCGGTGTTGACTGAGACATTGCTATTTGCTATCTTTTCCAAGATAACCACCTTTATATCTACTCATGTTAAATTCCCTGCCAAAATATCATAGACTCAAAAAATCTTAGTAATTCTTATTGTCGACTGACCTTAATCATGAGCCAATACAATTTCTAGTCATTGACGTCATTAAGTTCATTGTGATGTGATATTGGATGACACGGCCTTCTAAATATTATCGACTTAAAAAAATGTTTACCACGTTGGGAAAAGTTTTATTTGAAGTTGTTTTTTTGTGTGTGTGCCACCTAAGCCATGTCTTGTGCCATAGATTTGTCATCCCTGATCTAGCGGGCGTAATATAGTATGAAAAAACCCGCTTCAGTGGCCACATAGTCTAACGCGTTACCCTCGTGTTAGACTAGTCTGCCTAAGACGGAGAGATCGAGGTCCAAATTTCGGTCGGTTGTACTGAGGGTTGGTTTTTCCAAAGTGGTTTTCCACTCTCTTTCCACATAAATGTGGATACACTTGTCCTAAATATAAGCATCCTAATCCCCAAAATCACTAACGTAATTAGTACATAAAAGTATAACCCGAACAAGTAGTAAGACGCAGTGCTAAGAAATAAAATGAAGTAAACAATTCTTGGGAAACGCTGAGCGTTTTCTCCAATTCTAACTGTGGATTCATTCACACGTTCGCTGTAAAACGAGAACAGAAATCAACGTGAGTCGCGTTGTTTGTTTCGCACGAAAGAGAAACAATCTCAACTTTGTCCGCGCTTCTACATAAAATCTGCTCGGAAGAATCATGCATGCGTTTACAAAGCGAGATACAGGCGAACACCTGTGTCTAGTGTCGGGAAATAATTGGAAATCTCTTGTTAAATAGAAATGACGCCCTTCTCGTTTTATGTTGATATGGTTCACTACACAACACAATAATAAGCAAACAATCAATCGTGACAAATCTAAAATATCTGTTTATCCACTAGAAAATAAAAATTTATTGATTGCCAGTTGCTTGGTTTGTGTTCCAAAGCATTATGGGTCAACATATACATGGTAGGAAGGAACGTCTTAAAGGTATTTTTTCACTACCAAAATACTACTATCTAGTAAAGTTCTGAAAGGGAAAACGTCTTTTCAGACCACACTTCCTAAAAAAAAAAAATCTGACCATATCAAAACTGTGTTAAGTTTAATAGATTTTTTTAATTTTCAAACAAATACATCTCAGGTTTGTTGCATTAATACGTGATGATACTGTTTCACTGGTATTAATTCCACGGTTTTTACAAGAAAAATCCATAAAACTGTACCACGATGCACAACGTATCCGTGAGGTAAGATGGTCTTGTTCAAAATGTATTACATACCTAAGTTAGGTGCTATCTATGGGGTGAGAAAGGCTCTTAAGGCGGGGTGCTAGTGAGCGCGAGTTTAGTGCATTAATTTTGCAGTTTTTAAAGCACAAACATATTTTGGACAAAATAAATCAAATATTTCTTCTATAGAATCATAGAGTTTAGTTTTCTGCACATGCTAATCTCAACAGTTGTTGAATATCAGATATTCAACAACTGTTGAGATTAGCATGTGCAGAAAACTAAACTCTATGATTCTATAGAATAAATATTTGATTTATTTTGGCCAAAAGATGTTTGTAATATAAAAACTGCAAAAATACTGCCCTTAACTCACGCTCACTAGCACTCCACCTTAAGACGTCTTCTTTGAGCTGGATCCACTACCTGAGTTAGGTGTTATTTGTGGCGTGAGATGGGCTCTAAATTCTACCTTATAATCGCAACCCAGTAGTGTAAATATGTGGATAGCCCGGACGGGTAGTAAGATACAAAACACAGAAAAAAAAGCCACGATCGCTCCAGTTTATACCCTCCTTTAAACAACAGCCAATCAATTAATGACAAAACAAAGAGCTACTCTGCTTATTTCTCAACTTAAACTTTCTCTTTGCAATGCAACAAATGTATTAGTTTGTTAAATTAAACTCTCTTTTTCTGTCAAACTCTTTAGTTTAGACAGTAGCGCATCAGCCTATCGAACCAAGAGTCCCGGATTCTATTGCCAGCTATGGTAAAAAAAAAGTAGCATTGTTGAAACTAGAGATTTCCCCATTCGACTAATCACTATGAAAACCTCAATTTCCCAAATGATAAATATTCGGTCTTGTTGGGAATCGAACCTGAGATATGTAGTTTGGTAGGCAGATTCACTGACAACCGAGCTGAGATATCGGACGTCATGTCTTGAATGTGCTTATTCTAACTATCCTCTTCTGCATAGAATCAAAGTAAGAGTGTTTATTGTCAGGATAAACTAAGTGTAGCAAACTTACCTTGAAAAGCTATACTTTAGTTTTTATTATATGCAAGAGCCATAGTGTAATAAGTCAAGGTAAAACTTTCCTTCCAGGATAAACGAAGTGTGGCAAGCTTACCGTGTAAAGTTACACTATGGTGTCGCTTATAAGTAAAGACGATAGTGTAATAAGTTAAGGTAAGACTAATACCTTTCAGGGTGGAACGAATGTACATGTCTTCGTATTGAGATGTTCATATTCTTTATCACGTGAGTTATTCTATGCGCTGACCCGAACCTGTATCTAAAGAGGAGTAGGCGTTAAAATACCATCCGTAAAAAAAACAAAGACAAGAAAAAACACATGTTAGTCTGGGAACCGGCTCGTTGCTGCTAGGTTCAAGGAACAATTCATAGAGCGCGTAAGCGATGCCAAGAACTTGGGGTCCTCCCCTCGTATTCTGCCAACCACCGCTTGACGACGTGGGACCTTAGGATCGGTAAATTACTTTTAGACTGCGAGCCAATTACATCAACTCCCCGAGTTTTCTAGGAGAATAGAGATGGGGAGAAATATCGATACTTTAATTAGTATCTGTATCACAGCGAAATAATTAAAGTCCAACATTATGCCTCGAGTCACCGTCACTAAGAATACTTTAGTTTGTAAGGTCATTGACCTCCCATTTCTGACTCCTTCCCCGGCCCCTTTCACTTTTTAGGACACCCCTTTCATTTCTTATAGATTTTATCTTTCTCTTTCAACGTTAGTTGCAAACTTGGTTTTTCTCCCCTGACATCTCCCATCCACCCCTCATGTGATATAGTTTAGTTTAACTTTCACCGTTAAGTTGGCTCCCAATCCTCACCCTCTCTACCCTCTTATCCTATCCCCTTTTTATATATTTTATTTTTTGAACTTTTTTTACATGTTCCCAGGAGTGAAGAGTACAAAGCTGATTAAAAGGGGTATGTTCCTACCAAAATGGGGACAGATTTGAGAGAAAGGGTTGTGAAGGGGTGCGTGTTTACTTAAAAGGGGTACAAAATTGAGCAAAATGGCCAGGTATCGACCAAAAGGTTGTAACGTTTAAAAGAGCTAACCTGATATATTAATATTTGTACGCCATCATTAGGGTGACATTTGATATAACGATTGAATTGGGTCCAAGTTTGCTGTTCTGTATTATAATAATTAAAAAGGGATCATGTCTTATTTTATAACTTAAGTTCTGGTGTTTTATAGTTATTTTCATTTTAAGTAGATAAACAGTTTTTTAGATAGATATTTCACACGTTGTAGATTTTAATAAAAGCCCGACTATTACGTTATATGCATGATAATTCCCGACACGTGAGATTTAGAACACAAGATTAAGATGTCATAGACTCCACCTACACGGCTTCTCATCAATAAGGAAAGTGAAGAGATGCGTACCCTGAAGGGGTATATCAAGCAACATTTCCTTCTCGGAGCTTCCTAAAAGAAAAAAGGTGTGGTCATCCAGGTGCGTTTCTGTTCACAAAACTGCGTTGTCTTTTTAAACAGAGACGTAGAATGATGTCGCCATACCTTGCAACTTAACAACTTAACACAAATAAATCTTACATACCCGCTCTTATTTAAAATATCGTAATTTTGAATAAAGATGTAAATAATAAATTATTGAGATGTCTATGACTAAGTAAAAGGGGTGCGTGTTCAATTAAAAAGAGCTACAGGGCTGTAAAAAGGGCTATGTACCACCCTCACTCAGTACATCTGACTGGGATTCTAACCCCAATCTCCCCGTCATTGACAATTCAGTATATTGCGAGAGCTACCTACACCTTAGAATCATTTGACCAACGAAGTGATTTACGCTGTCAATTAAAGTTTAACTGAGTGATAAGAGCAATTCACGTGTATAATTGAAACAGTGCTTACCCTGGAAACACTCTACAACACGTCACTGGTGCCCTGGTTTAAATGCGTCTTCCAATTTCCTTTCAAACCGTGTTGGATTATCACAAATCAAATTAGGTAGGCTGTCCCGAGCTGAACTGTACAAGTTTACAGGCCGCGTGATTTGGCCGCGTGATTCGGCCGCGTGATTCCAAAGTTGGCGTTAAGAAGTAATAGATCTAATAATAAGATTAGCTTCAACTTTCAAGTAAGTTTAATAATAATTGTTCTTTGGCACGGAACAATCATGACGGATGTTAAATACGTCACGAGGGGGACGTATCGACACCGTGTAAGAGGGGAATGATGTTTTTGAGAGGTCAGAGGAACTTCACTGGCATTTATCTGGGAAGGTAAAATATCAAATTTTCACAGGAACAGCTAGAGAAAAAAAAAAAAAA
>CABFVZ010000033.1:42974-59069 GCA_902151445.1 Timema monikensis
TGGCTTAGACATCTTCTACTTGACATTGGGGAAACAGTGGGAGAGGCCACAGTTCTAACAGTTGATAATCAGAGTGCAATGCGCCTTGTGCGAAACCCAGAGTTCCACAAGAGAACCAAACACATAGACATACGTTACCACTTCATACGTGAGAAGTATGAGAACGGTGAGATTGACATCAAGCATGTACCCTCTGAGGACCAGTTAGCAGATATACTAACCAAACCTCTTCCACGTGATCGTTTTCAGACACTCCGTGGTGCAATTGGAATGACAAGACTGGAGAGCTAATAAATGCTTCTCATTGACATTGATATGTATATAAAGCTGTTTATTATTTTTGTTTTGTTTTTGAAGCTAATTAGTAACTAAACTTAAATAAGCCATATTTCTAACCATTTGCAAGACTGTAAACAAGCATTCATTTAGTGGGAGTGTCAAAACATGTTTAAAATATCATGCTTGTTTAGGCCTAACCTCTCAACCAATAATGTGAGTGCCCAATAGTGTGGCGCATGAATACTTTCATTAAAAGCACTTTTTCTTTTACTGTCTTGTTGGCGTCATGTAACAGTCATGTTGAACTTTTACCGTGTGCGGTCTATTAAGTAAGAACAGTGTGTTCCAAACCTCAAATAAAACATTTAATAGTTACTTAATTCTCTAAGGAAATTTCTGCCTCAAACATTGTCAAAAGAACCTGCACTGTTCGAAATTTAATGCAAACTTTAATTACTATTCCTCTTTCCATATCTTTGTAGGAGAGAACGATTTCGCTTTAATTGATTTCTCAGACATTTGGCCCTCTGACTGTCTCGTCGCATCTATAAACGGGAAATTACGACCTAGGCAGACTCTTCCTAGGAGTCCACCCCAAAGAAAACAACGTCAGCAATCGTCATCAACTCTCAGGACATCATTTCTATTTCACCATTCTCAACCATCCACGGAGGGCTGGAGGTAACTGTGAGCCCTAAGTTCATAATTGGATACAAGTGACTTTGTAATATATTACCAAAATGTCCGTGGACTTATAAGACTAGGGAATTGTTTACCAATCTATGCGGGAATGAATTTAATATTATTTATTTGGTTGAAACTTGGATCTCCAGTGATTATATGGGAGACCTGGTGGTCTAGGGGTAAGGTGTCAGACTTCTGAGCTGGCGGCCGGCGTTCAATCCTCGGTCCCGGCACAGATTTATCTGATTTCCAAACCCTTCCTTCACCTCTGACAAGACATCTTGTGAATGTGGGGAATGCCAGGTCTTCACCGTGGTTCGGATCCCACGTTAAACTGTAGGTCCTTCATTTCATCTCACTATCACCCTACCATTACACATTAGCGTAAGTGTGTACAACCCGAACGGGTAGTAAGACGCGGTGCTAATAATAATAATAATAATAATAATAATAATAATAATACAAATCAATATAAATGGTATAATACGATTGTCCATTGGAAATTAAATGTATATCAATACATTTAAAACTAAATATATATCATTCACCGGGAAAACCACCCCCATCCTTTTTAATTTATAAACTTGGTTCAAAAATGAACGAATTTAGTGGGGAGTGTAGGAGGCTACATAGTGATGAGCTAAATACCCCATACTCATCGCCAGACATTGTTAGGGTAATAAAATCTCGCAGGTTACGATGGGTGGGTCATTTAGAGCGAATGGGAGTATCTAGAACCGCGTTCAAGGTATTGAATATCAAACCCAATGGGAAAAAGACAACTGGGAAGACCCAGACGCAGATGGGAGGATAACATTTGGATATATCTGTGAGAGATAGGGTGTAATGAGATATACTGGATACAATTAGCTCGAGCTAGGGATAGGTGGCGTACTTTTGTGAGTGAGGTAATAAACTGTCGAGTTACTAATGCTATAGAATAAATAAGTAAATACACTTGGAAACAAAATTATAGAACGTTGTCTTTGCTTTCTTAATAATCTAGATGATATCTTAGACCAAAGCTCTACTTCCACTTTCATATAGTTAATGTATCACTCTCTCAAATAATTTAGCTTTATTTAGTTTATCACTTCTTCATTCTCTAAAGTTGATTGCGTTTTAATTTGGTATTTTGCTCTGGTCAGCTCGAATATGCTATCACCTTCAGTACGTTCCCTACCTGTGACATTCCGACAAATCAAGATAGAATTTCTCGAGTTGGTAAATTAACGTTTTATTCAGCGTGTTTTAAAGACATAACATTGAAACAAATACCATACAATATTAAATAATTATAAATATAGTCCTACAGTGTCACAAAATTATAATTTGTGTTAACTTAAAACAGTTTTTTTTTGTAAACGTATTTTTTTATATAAATCCTCCACAACTCTTGTAGTAGTCTTCCTGACAGGTTGTAGATAGTGACCTGGTGGTCTAGGGGTAAGGTGCCGGATCTCTGTGCTGGGGGTCCGGTGTTCAATCCTCAGTCCCGGCTCATATTTATCTGATTGCCAAACCCTTCCTTCACCTCTGACAAGACGTGTATTAATCACAACTTGTGAATGTGGGGAATGCCAGGTCTCCACCGTGGTTCGGATTCTACGTTAAACTGTAAGTCCTCCATTTCATCTCACAATCACCCTACCATTACACATTAGCGTAAGTGCGTATAACCCGAACGGGTAGTAAGATGCAGTGATGATAATAATAATAATAATAATAATAATAATAATGTAAATTGAAAAATTCCGTGGAAGCATTTTTTTTTATCTAGAATAGGAAACAAGAAAAAAGTAATTTAAAAAATCTAGTCAATGTTTTCAAGTCACGAATAATATAGTGAGTGTGTAAACTCAACGGAGGAAGAGCGGAAGTGTTATTACCAGGTAAACTAGAGGCCTCACAGGATGAACGTTTCACTTTCCTCCCTCTCATTACATTTTGTACATTCTTGTCTAAGTGTGATAGTACTGCTTTAAACTGCTTAAGTGCGGCAAGTTAAGATACAACCCGCTTCACAAAATATTATTATTATTAGCTCCGCGTCTTACTACCCGTTCGGTTTATACGCACTTACGCTAATGTGTAATGGTAGGGTGATTGTGAGATGAAATGAAGGACCTACAGTTTAACGTGGAATCCGAACCACGGTGGAGGCCTGGCATTCCCCACATTCACAAGAGGTCTTGTCAGAGGTGAAGGAAGGGTTTGGTACTCAGATACATTTGTGCTGGGACCGGGGATTGAATCCCGGCCGCCAGCACAGAAGTCTGACACCTTACCCCTAGACCACCAGGTCACCTGCTTCACAAAATAGCTTTAGAAATCTCCAAGATTAGAACGTGTTCAACGTGACTTTGTCACTGCTTGCTATGCTAAATTCTTTTTTCTCAAACAATTTGTGTAAAGTTGTCATGAAATCATGACTTCATGAGAGCTCACTATTATTTCTTACTCAATAGATAGTTTGGATTAATGGTTTGTTTTTCTGACAAGGTCATGTCCTTGAAGTATTCAAGTATCCTAAAGTGCTTACCCGCACGCAGAGTGGTTGGCCGTGAACTTTTGGATCACCCACTCTGGGTTCCCAGCTTGAAATTTTCATAGGTTGTTTTTAATATCACTGCGCTGCTTGTTAGTGGCTTTGGTTGGCTACTCCCAGGAAATGAGGACATAGGTAGAGTACAAAGAAATATGCAAAAATCTGACCGTATAGAAATTGTGTAAGACCACACAAATCCAGTGAACTCATATTTTAGGAGTGCAAGCCAATACGACAAACAGTGCCAGAATTTGCTTGTTGTGGGCCACAACAATTGTGGGGTCGTAGGATGTAATAGTTTCGAACTTAAAAAAAAAAGTATTTCAGCTCATTCATCCGGGATCCACTCGAAATATGATGCCCATTGTAGTTCACATTTTATTACGGCACTGTACAGGCCAATTTGGTCTACATTATATTACAAGATTGTACATGTAATCTTAACTCGTATATGACAGAACAGTACAGGACAGCCTAGTCCACTGTCTACAAACAAAATTTACAGGTACCCTAGTCCACTGTCTACAAACAAACTTTACAGGCACCCTAGTCTACTGTCTACAATCAGACTGTACAGGCACCCTAGTCCACTGTCTACAACCAGACTGTACAGGCACCCTAGTCTACTGTCTACAACCAGACTGTACAGGCACCCTAGTCCACTGTCTACAACCAGACTGTACGGGCCAACTCTCTCACCGTGCCAACGGAATGCGTATTCTTTTTTGATGCGACTTATGACGCACGTTGCCAGACAAACTCACGCAACTCACGCAATCAAAAAACTGTATCGGTCTTGTCGTCTATTCTGGGGGGACTCTCCCGAACCACTTAGTTTCCAAATTAATGGGTTACTGACCCCTTCCCCTTCTTTTCCTCTTCAATGGGGTTGGTAAGGGTGACGGTAAACCGACAAACATAAAAGGGGGGTTGTGGGAGATGGTGGGGCTAGCTTTGAAAAGATACCCATAAGTGGACTAAATATCAATCTCACAATCTTGTTTCCCGGTGATGTGGAGGACAGGGTTTGAATCCCAGCCATATATACCGGGAAGTAGTTCATCCCCTAATAATTTACCATTATCCCTCCGTGCAAGTGCGCGTACATTTCCTCTCAATTTCCCCTTCCTCGTCTGTACCTAATTTTTGTAAATATGCAAATAGTCCGTTTTAGTAAAAAGACGTGACCCGCATTGGTGGGCACGTGGTCTAAATGTCACTCTTATTCAGTCTGTTTTGCCAGTGATCGGGGAGGTTGGGGTTCAAATTCCGGTAGGTTTGGGTGAAGGTGGGTTTTTTTTTAGTTCCACCCTCTTCCCGCGCTAATGCGGTTATGTTTCTTCTAAATTATAACTTCCACATCCTTAACACATTAGCTTTTTACTTTCTCTCGACCCGCTCGTAAAGAGAAAGTATTGTGTTCGTCAAAAAATCTAATTCGAGATTTTAATGGATGTCGACGTTTCATGATCCTCTAAACTCAAAAAAGTTGTAATTGTATAATCTTGAAAAGTGTATGGTAATTATACACTTGTTAAAATTGTGCAATGCAATTTTATTATAAATTTTAAATAGTTATTCAATGATTTCAGATCATTAGTCTACAGCTCTTGAGATATAAGGGATCAAACTTTTTAATATAATGTTCTTAAGAACATTTAAAAAAGTTAAATTTCACTTTGATATAATCAATTTCAAGCTCTAAAATTAAGCTATTTAAATATATGATAAATAACATGATTAAAATAAATAATCATAAAATAAATCCTAACAAATAAATTTTAAAATCAATGTAATGATAAGATTGTTTCAACATATATAAATTAATTAATTCTGTATAGATACCTTGAGCACCTAAATTCTCTACTCAACCAAAATCTGATATTTTGTAAATAAAAAATCCATTATATTATAAAGGTTGATGATTTAAATTATAAGTTAAGGTAATGTAATTAATGTATGAAACATAAATTTAGATTAACTAGACATTCATACTAGATGTACACAATTTAATATGTATAATACGTTGAAGGATTTTTTTTTTAATATATATAAGTTTTTTAAAAGTGGTAAATTACATCATTTTTAATTATTCGTAAATATTGTTCTTTTTATGCCCCGATAATTTGATTTTATCTCATTTTGTAGTAAACAATGTCAATATTTAAAATTAATTTGTTTTGTTTTTTAATCTAACTCTACTCGTTAATTTAATTAATATGCACAAATTGATCATTGTAAAAATAAATTTGAAATGTCTTTTTCATTAACTTTCTTGTTTTGACTGTACCGATTGTAGAAACAACACCGACTGGCAGAACATAATATGCCCGACAGAGACAAAGAGGAAGATACGGACTAACGACACACCCAGGTAAAGCGGCTTCCTTATCTGGTCGGTGTAGGCTGAGACATGGCTACTTGCTATCTTTTACAAGATAACCCCCCCCCCTTACCCCAAATATGTTAAATTACCTCTCAAGATGCTATACACTTAAAAAAATACTTAGTTATTCTCAATGTCAAATGGTGGGAATGGAGGGGATGTGAAAAAAATTCGGTGTTTTTGCAGTTTTTATATCAGAACTATTTTTTTGCCTAAAAAAATCAAATAACTATCCAGTAGAAACATTAATTTATTTTCTTCACACGGTGATATCAACGATTGTTGAATATCTGGCAAGGATGTCCTGGAATTTAATGACAACCTTTTCTCTTTCATTTAAACAGTTTCTTATCTTAATGCCGATATGCTCATGATAGATATTCAACAACTGTTGATATCACTAAGTGAAGAAAATTAATCTTTGTGTTTCTAATAAAGCAATATTTTATTTATTTTGTCCAAAAAAAAATTTGCTATAAAAAAACTTCAAAAACACTGGCCTTTTCTCGCGTAACCTACACTCCCACCTAAATATCAGACCACCTACTATTCACAGCAGCTTTGGTTGAAATCCCGAAATAGACGTACACACGTAGCCCCTATATTTCGAGTTAAAACTCGGGGGCGACAGTTGGAAGCAGGTGTGAATCATTAGACCGGGGTGTCGGCACAGAATGGTTACAGTCCTCCTCTCCAAGGTGTACAGACTCTGTTAGGTTGACCCACGCGCTACACTGAGGGATACGTACAGAATCGGCACAAAATGGTCCTGCAATGCAATATAAAGTCAAGGTGGCCGCCTTGGTCAACGAGACAATATCAATCGCTGTCAGGCTGCATGGCTTAAAATACAATGGTCTGTGTCTTTTTCTGGAACTACTTCTCTATTCTGTCTAAGCTTATACTCCCTTTCGTACTTTATCTACAGCCGCCCTTTGCCATATCCATATCTTAAAATTTTATGTTGTTATACTATCAAATAATTAGGGCCTACTCTATTTGTTAATAGAAAGTTAAATCTAGAGCCATTTTTTTTATCAAGCCTAATCTCATAGCTCCACAAATATGCCTAAACTTTCGTTGAAAATTAGCTAATGTAACATTTTCACACATTTATTTATATTATTAAAACTCAAACTAAAGGATTTATAAGGTGAAAGAACCGTACTGTAATTTTTCGACTTTATTCTGGCGTGAATCATATTTTGAAATAACGCATTGAATAAATAAAATACATTTCGTTATAGCTGAACGAATGCGTGACAAATTCTCGTTCACTTAGGGCAGCCCCTTTAAGATTTATCCTGCTAAATCCCAATGCACAAAATGAAGCTGAGATTTATCCGGTAATGTGTCCGAAAGAAAGTCCAGTTGGAACCGGACATGTTTCTAAAAAACGACCTTGGAAATTTTCACAAATATTTTATTTGTTAATGAAAATTAAAAATGGAACTGTTCTTCCATGTTAAGTCGATTGTGTTTTGGTCACGTGCACAATGCTCTTGTGTGCAATGTTCCTGAGCATAATGTACCTCTGTACACGGGCGACCATAATGGGTGATAAGCGGTCTTTTTTTTTTAGCACCGCGTCCTACTACCCATTCGAATCATACTCTTTAAGTACTAATTACGCTAATGGATTGGGAATTGGGAAGGTTGAATTAGAGGAAGTGAACCCGCATTTGCGTGGAGGAAGAGTGGAAAACCGAGATTCGAACCTCGATCTCCCCGTCCTCGGTGGTCGAGCTCAACACGACTAGCGCGTTAGCCAACTACGCCACCGAGGCGGGTGATAAGGGGTCTTCAGTCTCCCTTATAACTATGTAATATTTACTTATTTTGTTAATTTTTATGAATAAATAAAATTATGTAGGCCTATTTTAAATTTGGCTCCAATTTGCTACTAACAACTTTGAATTATCAATATCTAAGTTAACAAATATGAATATTATAAAATGTGTATTTCCTCTCATTCTCTCTTCAACAGCTTTCTTTTCATTTTGTTCTGTTCCATTAACTTATGAAAAGGATAAAGTTTATTTTCAATGGGTTCAACTACAGCTAAATTTGATTTTTTGTTAATTATTTAGAAACTATTTTTTTTTCGTACAGTGTATTTTTACTCATGGTAATGGAGTTGAACATCCATCAGCTTCGTCAAAGTGTTTGTTTGTTATAAACTTGGGGCTGAAATGATTTCCTTGAAAATGTTCTTTATTCATTTGAGAGTATTTGAGTATGTAGAAAAAAAAAGTGAACTGCTCATTTTATTCTCTCTTTTTCTCTTACGTACATCGACTTCTAAATGAGAAAGTGCTTAGAGTGCGTCAAGCTTATATGCAACCCGCTTCGCAAACGAGCTTCCCACTCCCCTAAGTAGAGTACTGTATGCTACACATCCTAGTACAATTTCCAAACAAATTTTGTCACGTGTGGTTTTTATGATCCAATCCAACACAATCTATATTTGCTACAGACCTTAATCCAAAAAATGTGTAGTCCAATTTTCAGAGAAAGGGCTTTTGCTTATCTCACAGCTAGAAAATCTATTAAGATTTACTTTCGTGTGCTTACACGTCAATTCATGTGATCTGCAGCTGTCACTTTCGATCTATATTATCAATACCTATAAAATACCACTAATAAAATAGTGAAACGTTTTCAATGTTTACAGCAAAAAAAAAAAGGTTGTATTTTATTAAAGCTTCTTCCTACGGAAATGGGACTGTGCTTATTTAAGTAAGATGTTATCTGAGGGAATACGGGAGGCGGGGAGAGTCGAAGACTGGTCCCACAACAAGCATCCGCTTCAGTGGCCGAACGGTCTAAGGCATCTCTCTCGTATTAGACTGGACTAATGATGACGGGGATATCGGTGTTCGAATCCCGATCAAGTATACTGTGGGTGTTTATTTTATAAAATTCGGGTAGATTACTTCTAAAGTGCTTCTTTCCTCATCCTTATCCCATTAGAGTAATTATCATAAGGTACGAATAACCTGAACAGGTAGTAAGACGTGGCGATAAAAGAAAAACACTCTGTTATTTGGGAAATTGTACATGAACTTATCACGTCTTGTTTTATGAGCTAACCCAAATAAAAGATTCATCTCCGTACCTTGAGCCAACTGTTGCAGAGAAACGCCAAAAGGGTGAAATGGTGTGAGGTGGATATTCAGAGCGTGGAAAGAAAACCGTGAGTTTGTCTAGAGGAGCGACACTGGTACGAGGTTAAGAGGGGGAGGGGGTGCTCGTTCCGGTGTAGCGCAACATTGATCGACTCCCGTCTATTGCGTTATATTGCTCCCTTTCTGGGAGTCGTTGGCGAACATTGTCGGGTCGGGTCGAGTTTCTAGATTCTGTTTTAAAATCCGATATCATGGATACTAGAGAGGGATATATGTGTGTGTGTGTGTTTGTAATCGAGGTTTCAGGTCAACGACCTCCTAGGACAAAGACACTGCTCACTCAAACATGTCCGCTTTTATTATTATTATTATTATTATTATTATTTTCATTCTGGTCGATTCCGTTACCTTGGTGACATTTAATTATATGCAATTGTAATGTCATAACGTCTCATATCCTTCTTTATGGTAATTTGACAATATAAAATTTCGTTGCACAATTGTAACAAGTGCGAATCTCGGTCGGGTGAACTGGGGGTGAATGCGGGTTCACTTCCTCTAATTCAACCTTCCCAATTCCTAATCCATTAGCGTAATTAGTACTTAAGCGTTTAACCCGAACGGGCAGTAAGATGCTGTGCTAAATAATAATAACAATAATAATAATAGTAACAAGTGAATAAGCTGTAATAAATATTGAGTCAATGATTTCAAATAATTAAAGTTTTGAATTATAAGGAGTCAAACCTGCTATTTTATTTAATGATTTTCGCGTACCATTGTTAAATTTAAGTAATTAATGTATGAAGCTGAAATTTTGTTTAACTAGACATATTTTTGAAGTGTACACAATGAAATATTTATAATATGTTACAGAAAAATAGTTTTTTTTATGTATAAGCAGTTTAAAAGTGGTAAAATAACATCATTCTTAAATATATAAATACTTTTCTTTGTATACCCCAATATTTTGATTTGATTTCATTTTGTAGCACACAATGTTAGTGTTTAGAGATATTTTTCTAACCCTGAATTGGTACTGGCAAATATATATTTTGAGTGTATATTTCAAGAAATTTCTTGTTTGGACTATACCAATCGTAGCGACAACACCGACTAGCAGAACATAATATGCCCAGCCAAGACAAAGCGTCAGATAATCCTAACTAATAAAGTACCCAGGGAAAGTTGATGCCGGCTTCCTTATAGTGTCTGTGTAGGCTGGGACGTTGCTACTTGCTGTCTTTTCCGAAATAACCCCTTCCCTTTCCCCCCTACTATACATATGTTAAATTCCATGCCAAAATGTTATAGACTCAAAAACATATGAGTAATCGTAGTTGAATGGAATGGATTGAATGAATCTGTTACGACGCGCTTTTTGTAACGAGGAAAGATGTTGTTTTTGGAAACTCGAAAATTCACCTTGAAAGTATTATTATTAGATATGGATTTAATCAATTATTTTAATAATCCGAATATTAGCTTTATCTTCAAATCTTGGATATAGAATTTGAATCCGAATCTTGGGGGGCTGGCGGGTGGGGAATAACATAAGAGGAAATCATCTGGATATATCATCCATTCTCCATTAGTGTAATTAGGGTAGGTCGGAAGGGGAAGCGAGGAAAGACTCGTGTTTTGAATTTTTTTTAGACAAATAAATAAAATATTGCTCCAGTAGTAACAGAGAGTTTAATTTTCTTCATATGGGAATATCAACTGTTGTTGAATATCTGTCAAGGGTGTCCTGGAATTTAACGACTACATTTTCTCTTTATTTAAAAAGTTTCTCATCTAATGTTGCTATACTCATGACAGATATTCAACAACTGTTGATATCACCGCGAGAAGATAATTAAACTATGTTTTTATGGGAGACCCGCCTCGGTGGCGTAGTTGGCTAACACGCTTGTCGTGTTGAGCCCGACTGCTGAGGACGGGGAGATCGAGGTTCGAATCTCGGTCGGGTGAACTGGGGGTGGTTTTTCCTAAATGGTTTTCCACTCTCCCTCCACGCAAATGCGGGTTCACTTCCTCTAATTCAACCTTCCCCATTCCTAATCCATTAACGTAATTAGTACTTAAAGTGTATAACCCGAACGGGTAGTAAGACGCGGTGCTAAATAATAATAATAATTTTACGGGAGCCATATTTTATTTATTTTGCATCTTGTGAATGTGGGGAATGCCAGGCCTCCACCGTGGTTCGGATTCCACGTTAAACTGTAGGTCCTCCATTTCATCTCACAATCACCCTACCATTACACATTAGCGTAAGTGCGTATAACCCGAACGGGTAGTAAGACGCGGTGCTAATAATAATAATAATAATAATAATAATAATAATAATAGGCCTAATAATAATAATAATAATATTTATTTTGGCCAAAAGTAATTTTGCCATTTAAATTGCAAAAACACTTACCTCAACTCGCGTATCTTTATAACCCACCTTAAAGCGTATAGTTATCAGGTGTGGTAAGACGTGGCGCAATAAATAATTATAAATGACGACATACCCACTGGGATTCAAAAAAACAAACAAAAAACAAAAACAAGAAGAGCTCGGGACGTATGTGAGGGGGATAAGGTCTTACCATTCGGACTAATAATTATGCGACAAGGTGTCAGAGCTGACACGACACCTTAATCGAAAGTGGACATGTCTAATGCCAAAGTTGTGGCGAGTGGTGTGATTGACCTGCGACACAGATTGACCTGTTGACCCTGTGAGGCGCAAGCTAATAGGCCTAGATGGATGTGCGCCACGTCATAAGAGTCAAGCACTCCACGCTTTCACTCTATGCCAACTCACTCCCACTGGCTATTCTCAACACGCCACTTGTTACATTTACAATAAACTGGATGTAACCACGTGATCCACTACCGACTAAAAAAAACTCCATTCACCTCGGCTAGCGGCCTTACTAGACCCTGATTTTCGACCACCAAATTTGATTGAAAGTCACTAGAATGTAGCATTCTAAAAATGTGTATTATTTTATTAATTAATTATAAAGTCCATCTAAAAGTTATCGAAAGATTCCATTAATACTTCCTTATGGGTTAAGGTACAATATATCTTTACACAATTGATTAAACGGACTAAGAATGTTAATACAATAACTGTAACCCTTTTATTATCGCAAATGTGCTAACTTGAGCTATCCGTTTTTAAAAACGGGCTTCTTATTAATTTAAGTCTGTAAAGTAAGATTTCGGTACGAAATAATTTAAAAAAATTGATACAAATTAATAACAATTAGCTAGTGTTATTTTATAGGTGTTAGTATTAGCTCTAAAAATTACAGCTGCAAATTACATGACTTAACATATGAATATAAAAATTGTTTTAGTAGCTTTTAAACAGTTACAAATGTTCCTTCTTATCTAAATCGGACTGTACCAGTACCATTTTGTCCACTCCATCCACGTGCGACCTTGTGCACAGTTGAGTTGAGTAACGCGAGATGCGCATGCGCGAGATTTGAACATAAGATTGAACAAGTTTCTTTCGGTAGAGCCTAACCTTAGGGGGCCAACACAATATGGCTCCCATAATAAGACGAGAACAGTTCACACTTGACGTTGCTGCTAATGGGCAGAGAAGATCACAGTTCACACTTGACGTTACTGCTACTGGACAGAGAAGAACACAGTTCACACTTGACGTTACTGCTACTGGACAGAGATGAACACAGTTCACACTTGACGTTACTGCTACTGGACAGAGAAAAACACAGTTCACACTTGACGTTACTGCTACTGGGTAGAGAAGAACACAGTTCACACTTGACGTTGCTGCTACTGGGTAGAGAAGAACACAGTTCACACTTGACGTTGCTGCTACTGGACAGAGAAAAACACAGTTCACACTTGACGTTACTGCTACTGGGTAGAGAAGAACACAGTTCACACTTGACGTTGCTGCTACTGGACAGAGATTAACACAGTTCACACTTGACGTTGCTGCTACTGGGTAGAGAAGAACACAGTTCACACTTGACGTTACTGCTACTGGACAGAGATTAACACAGTTCACACTTGACGTTACTGCTACTAGACAGAGAAGAACACAGTTCACACTTGACGTTGCTGCTACTGGACAGAGATGAACACAGTTCACACTTGACGTTGCTGCTACTGGGTAGAGAAGAACACAGTTCACACTTGACGTTGCTGCTACTGGGCAGAGAAGAACACAGTTCACACTTGACGTTACTGCTACTGGACAGAGATTAACACAGTTCACACTTGACGTTACTGCTACTAGACAGAGATGAACACAGTTCACACTTGACGTTGCTGCTACTGGACAGAGATGAACACAGTTCACACTTGACGTTGCTGCTACTGGGTAGAGAAGAACACAGTTCACACTTGACGTTGCTGCTAATGGGCAGAGAAGAACACAGTTCACACTTGACGTTACTGCTACTGGACAGAGATTAACACAGTTCACACTTGACGTTACTGCTACTAGACAGAGATGAACACAGTTCACACTTGACGTAGCTGCTATCGGACAGAGAGAAAAACGGTGTTCATTTTCTCCTGACTACAACAGTACAGTTTAGTACAAGAGAATATCTGCCCTACCGCACCTATATGTAAACACGTGACATGCACAGTAGAGTTACCCAGGTGACCTAGGATACATGATTGTAATGGAACCACAAGTCGAACCTTGATAATTAAGATAAGGGTGCTTTATAAATTAGAAGTGTAAACCCTTTTTATTATAAGAAGCCCACATTCGACCACTAACATTGATTAAAAGTCACTAATATGTTTTATTTCATATATTAATTAAAAAGGTTTGTTTTTTTTCCTCATAGAGTTCCTCTGTTTTATGCGTCGAGTTGTATTTATTCATCATGCCTCTTCACCCCCACGTCCCATCCTCCTTAAGTATATTTGTCACCTGGTTTGTGACGCGTGACGATGTCGTGTTTTAACCTGTAAAACAAGGAAACCTTAGGCAAGAAGAAAAGATTTGGAAACCTTATGTATAAAAATATATAGCTAGTAAAGACGATTTATAAGGTTGCTTTTGAAAGTCGGGCTTTAAAAACGTTTTGAAAAGTGTTGATGAGATCGTCTCAACACAATGATAACACTTAAATTTATTTACGTTTTCCGGAAAGTTTATTATACTACCATAAAGCCACATGGCTGACTCACTCATTGACATTAATGTTCACCCACTTACAGATGAGCTAGAAACTTGAAATTTGGCAAACTTATATTTTCTAGCCTGTAACCGACGGAAAAATTCCAAAAAATTAATAATTTAATTTTTAACCCCCGAAAAAAATTCAAAATGTTGGAGCAACTTTAAAGTCGGTGTGGACCTTTATTTGGAGGTCTCTTGTGGCTTAACGGTAAGACCTATCAAAAAACGGCTCTGGAATTACATTAGTTTACATCCACCTGAAAAGAAAACTCTCTGGGGAAAAGCGAGTTTTTTTTATAAAGCCCTAAAGAGTCTCGAATATAAATTCATAATCAATCTAATATCACTGTGAAATGTAAGGTTCGCGGACGGGAGTGTAGGGTACGTGAGAAAAAGAACAACATTATTGCAGTTTTTATATAAAAAAAATTTTTCTGCCAAAATCAATTAATATTGTTTAATTTTCTTCACATGGTGACTTCAACAGTTCTTTTTATCACCACGTCTTACTACCCGTTTGGATTATACGCTAATGTACTATGTAATAATTACGCTAATGTTTTTAAGGATTAGGAAGGCTATATTTATAAGAAGTGTATCAGCATTTGCGTGGAGATAAGTGGAAAACAATTTTTTGAAAAAACTCAGTGTACCCAACCGAGATTTGAGTCTTGATCTTCCCGTAATTGGAAGTCTAGTCAACTGTGGGAGTAGCGCGTTTAAATCAAATGGCCACTGAAATGGATACGTAAGTTGTTGAATATCTGTCAAGGACGTCCTTAAATTTAATGACAACTTTTCCTCTCCGTTAAAAAAAGTTTCTCATCTAAAGCCGCTAGGCTCATGACAGGTATTCAGCTAGACTCATGACAGATATTAAAACAACGGTTGAGGTCACCATGTGAAGAAAATTAAACTCTGTTTATACTGGAGAAATATTTTATTTATTTTGAGCAAAAAACAAATTTTTATTAAATACTTTCAAAAAACACTGGTCTTTTTCTCACGCCCCCATCCATCCCATTATAAGACCTCACTTGATACACGATTAACTGGAACGTTAGATACAGTGAGTCTTCCGGCTAGATTCTGAAGGTTTCCACGCATGTTTAAAAATAGCGTAAGACGAATGGTACTAAGTAATTTTGACACATATTAAAGGAAAGTAAAAGCTTCATAGGTTCTTCTAGAAACAAACAAAATGGTGATGTCATTATCAACTGTGCGTCCGTTTACTAAGAACGCCATTTATTATGTTTAGAGTTGCGTTCGATAGATCGCGTTGATACTCGTGTCTTGATGTACCTCAACCACTTATATAGTAATCCGCCTCGGTGACGTAGTTAGCTAACGCGCTAGACGTGTTGAGCTCGACTGCCAAGGACGGGGAGATCGAGGTTCGAATCTCGGTCGGGTGAACTGGGGGTGGTCTTTCCTAAATGGTTTTCCACTCACCCTCCACGCAAATGCGGATTCACTTCCTCTAAATTCAACCTTCCCAATTCCTAATCCATTAGCGTAATTAGTACTTAAGCGTATAGCTCGAACGGGTAGTAAGACGCGGTGCTAATAGTAATAATAATTAATAGTGAAAAGAAAAAATAACAGTTATTCCTAAGGAAGGAGCTTTGGAAGCTTTCGATAACTCTTTGTATGAATTTTGTAATTAATAAATCTGATAATACATATTTATAGAATGCCAAATTCTAGTGACTTTCAATTAATGACGGTGGTCTAGAGTGGGCTTCCTATGAAAATAAAGGGTTTAGCTAGAACGTAGACGGACGATGTTTTTGTACATGTCTGTACAGAGCAGCCGGGTAGCCTTGGCTGAGGACCTACGTCACTGGTAACGTGGTCGGAATGGAACGAGACAACACGAGGGGGGGGG
>CABFVZ010000033.1:64972-77659 GCA_902151445.1 Timema monikensis
TATATATATATATATATATATATATATATATATATATATATATATATATATATATATATATTTATATATATATATATATATATTTAATTATTTAAATTTCTTCTAACATTTTTGTCGCACTCAAATATTATTTGAAAGTACTTGATATATTTGCGAGTTTAGAAAACTCAAATCTCAAATTTTATCGACACTGTAGTTTAATTAAACAATCGACTGAAAACTGCTGATAGATCGACCAGCAGCCTACCCCTGATATAGAAGGTTTTAGTAGTAAAAATACCTTTTAGGCCTTCCTTCCTACATTATCTTCGAGGAGGAAAACTCCATCTGATCTTTCTGTTCCTCGGTCTAACGCGATGACGTCAGATGTGAACTTTTTTTTTAAGATCCCCGATAGCAAGAGATAAAAGAGGCGGACAAGAGGAGAAAAATGAAGAAATAAGAATACCTCTGACCCTCTCGTCTACGCGATCCAAGGGACTCTCCCCCACTAGTTCTTCTCAACAAGGTCTCCGAAAAATGATCTCAGATAAGAAAAATGAGAGTCCAAGGGTGTGGACAATGCGCAGATATATTATATCTTTTACGATATTTGTTTTTGATTCTAAAGCTTGATTTATATGCCCGCTGAAAATAGAGAGAATACTCTACTTGGAGGGGCACAGAGATTCACACGCTGTTTGTTGGCCCATGATGCATTGCAACACAAACTTTTTTTTATTTTAGCACCGCGTCTTACTGCTCATTTGGGCCTATCTATACTCCTATGTACTAATTACGTTAATGGATTGGGGATGAGAAAGTTTGAATTTATATCAAATATACTCACATTTGCGTGAAGGAGAGAGAGAGTTGGAAACCATTTAGGAAAAAAATCACCCTCATTACACCCGACCATGATAGATCCACGATCCCCCTGTCATCAGCGGTCTAGTCTATCGAGAGAGTAACAACTTAGAGCATGCGGCCACCGAAGCGGGTAAAGCAAACTTAAAACAGTTAAGTATCAATATATTGTATTTTCTAGTATATTCTAGATCATTCCTGAAGGATGTTTTCAAATTATAACGCTGTCTCGTGGCACAATCAAATACATTGATACAAACTCTTTACATTAACGTGTTATTTCAAATCTCCCCATAGCAACCAACTATTCTGTCTACTTGTTTCTAGCTCTACAGAGCATGCGCACTGATTTGAGAGATCTGATTGGTTCTCCCGTGCCGAAGGTCTCAAGCAGAACGGACGAAGTAGAGATGAGTTGAGCTGCTCGCGCCGATTAAGGTGCGGCAGAAGGGAACGCGAGTATTTTTACAGTTTTTATAGAATTGAAATGTTTCTCCAATAGCAACATAGAGTTTAGTTTTCTGCACATGATAATATCAACAGATCTTGAATATCTGTCAAGGGTGTCCTGGAGTATTATCAAAACTTTTTAAATAAAGAGAAAAAGTTTTGACAAAATTTCAGGACACCCTTGACAGATATTCAAGATCTGTTGATATCAGCATGCGCATAAAAAAACTACGCTCTATGTTGCTACTGGAGAAATATTTTATTTACTTTGGCCAAAAAATTTCAATTCTATAAAAACTGTAAAAACACTTGCGCTCCCTTCTGCCGCACCTTAAACGGAAATGTTGTGATTGGCTTAAAGCGCGTCACGTGATCCCGCTTCTGCCCTACGCTTGTTTTTCGACGAAAATTAATCTACAGTAACGTTCTTTACTTGAGATGGGCAGAATTGTTCAGTTTAGGGAATAGTTCACAGTGATTCAGTTCACGTAACATAGCAGTTATCTTATCTAGTTCATTAGCTATTTGTTTTTGTTTTCTACTTACCACGCCTTTCTTAGAACACTCTCAAGTTATATGCCAACATTAATCACACTAATGGGAGAAGGAAGAGGAAGGTATAGTTTTAGATTAAATGTACCCAAATTTGCATGGGAGAAGAGTGGGAAACCACCCTCAGTACACCTGACCGGGATTTGAACATCTATATCCTCATCATGGAAGTTGCAGTGTGCCTAATGCCTTAAACAACGTGACCACTAGTGCGGGCTCTTAAGAAGAATCTTTTTACCCTACCATTAGTTTCTAATTACTTACCTACTTATTCTATGGCATTAGGAACTCGGAAGTTAACATCATAGTCACAATGTGGAGGCTCAAACCTAGTCCCTCTTATACGGGGATAATTAGCCCCAGTTAGTGCAAAATAGCTACAGCCTAGAGCTACAGTGAAGACACTCACGAACAAAACTTTTCTACAAGGTATACCCAACTTCTCCAAGTACAACGAGAGTACGACATAAGGAGGCCGTCTACATGGCTGCAAATAAACTTACAATGACGATATAAAGGCTTCCCGAGGGCAGAGCCAATAATAAGTAGTAAAATACAGGATTCCATAATAACACAATACTAGTACTTAGCCAGGGCCAAGAGACCTAATTAGGTCATCAAAACACATCTAGCACTCCCCACTAGTGACTTAAGACGTTCCCTTCGTGGCTATTCAAACAACATTGCCAAGCAACTAATCTAACGTTAATTAGCCACATAGCCATAGTGATGGCTGTATATATAAACATAATTCTAACATAACTCAAACTCATCCGGATAAGCCGCTTAGTACAATAAACAACACAAGTAGTAAATATCGACAAGAAAATATATCCGCTCATTGAACTATCATGCCCCAGTTGACTCTTGTGACAACTCTTATAATATCAGTCTAATTAGTTCAATACTTATATACATCAATTTACCAGGGGATTGACTTAGAAAGAAACGAGCTCTTTACGACTACCAAATAAGTTGAGCCGATGCTTGATCTTCACATTACTCGTCGCCATACTCTTAGAATTACATAGCAAAAGATACACAACTCGGCGAGCAACAGCACAAACCTTACGTAGACGGGAATTAGCCAGTCCGGCTAGCAAACAGTCCATGCGAAACTCAACTCAAACGTAGAAATAAGCTGTGACAGCGCTGTTTTGTTGTAGCCCCAGTGGTAGAGCAGGCGGCGCACTTCTAGTGCACCAGCGATAGACTATGGTGGTGTTGGTGATCCAAGTGAGGTGGGATACTACCTATGGGTAGCCTCTGAGTGGACTCTGCCGGACTCTATTCCGACCAGGGCCTACTCAGATTAACTGCTACAGTAGAGAAGGTACAGTTAGAGACCCGATCAGTCGTAAATTATTACAAGTTCTGTATCTTATTCTACTCGAGTGGTATATTAAATCAAATTCCAGACTGAGAAGGAAATAGGAAGGGGAGAACAATCAATAGGGTAGTTCATGAAACATATACTATCTCTTGAGAGGTGATAAAGTCACATGATTGTGTGAGCTAATATCCATTAGCTCGGCACAAATAAAATTATTCTCCAGTATTATTATTATTATTATTATTATTATTATTAGCACCGCGTCTTACTACCCGTTCGGGTTGTACGCACTTACGCTAATGTGTAATGGTAGGGTGATTGTGAGATGAAATGGAGGACCTACAGTTTAACGTGGAATCCGAACCACGGTGGAGGCCTGGCATTCCCCACATTCACAAGATGTCCTGTCAGAGGTGAAGGAAGGGTTTGGAAATCAGATAAATTTGTGCCGGGACCGAGTATTGAACCCCGGCCGCCAGCACAGAAGTCTGACCCCTTACCCCTAGACCACCAGGTCACCCTATTCTCCAGTAGAAACATAGTTTAATTTTCTTCACGTGGTGATATCAACAGTTGAATATCTGTTAAGGGTGACCTGGAATCTAATGACAACTTTTCCTCTTCATTTAAAAAGTTTCTCATCTAATACCGCTATGCCAATGATAGATATTCAACAACTGTTTATATCACCATTTGAAGAATATTAAACTCTATATTTTTACTGGAGTAACATTTTATTTATTTTGTACAAAAAAAGTTTTACTATAAAAATTGCAAAAACACTTACATTTTCTCGTGTTCCCTTCAATCCTACACCTTAAACAAACACGTCTTTTTCAGATGATATTCTGATGGAGTGATTGTATAAACATATAAATACTCCATCTGAATCTCATCTGAAAAAGACGTGTTTATTCAAATGTTGATATATTTCTGTGTCGTCTTTAAGTAAAACGTGTCAAGAGGTAAGGAAGTTGCCTACATGTGACGTAGCAGCAAGTCAATATAGAATTTTCCGTGTAGAATGTACTTACGTTTAATTAGAACAAGGCGTATAGCTTGAACGTATAGTAATACATGGTGCTAAATCAAATTAGAAAAAACAAAAATAGAAAAAAAATCTTAAATAATTCTAAAAATAGTCACTAATTGCCAAAACAATATGTTTTAGATCTTGAAGTAGTTTTTTGTATTTTTTTAAAATCGTCTACAACCTAGGTTATCTGTTCTTGTTTTTTTCACGAAAATATCCTGTAGGAATCTTCTTGCCATGATGTAGATTCAAAATTTCCGTGGAAGCATTTGTTTATCTATAATACGAAATATAATTTTGAAACTCAAGTCAATGCTGTCCAGACACAAATAGTAGAGTGAGTGTTTATACTCTTCAGCGGAAGAGAGGAAGTGCTATCAACAGTTAAACAAGAGGTCTCGCTGGGTGAACTGCTCATTTTCTTCCCAAAATGTTGTGTCCAAGCCTATTTTTACTTTTGACTATCCCTCTAGCTTAGGGCTTTATTGCCATTGTATTAAATACACTTTAAAATTGTATTTAACGTTGTTTTTAATTTCCACATGTTTCAAATAACTTTTATCCTACCCTTTGGGTTGAAAAATATAATTAAAAATAGTTTTTATATATTATATATAACATAAGCGCCTGTAAGTGCCGCAGGCAGGCAAACTGGCGATAGCTCGGTGTAGCGGGTCAGTATGTGGTTGACATTGCTGGGGGCCAACTTCACCCCCGCCCCCTCTGCTTGAATATACTGCATGTCACACATGACAGATTCGAGGGTTGCCTACAGTCCATCCAGCATAGGCGTGGTGTAAGTGATAGCTAGGAAAAGATACCAGATATACTCTCATACGTGCATTCACCAAACCATGTGATCTGCAAGACCACACGTGTCTATCACACTCAATATATATGTGTCTGCTGCAAATGTGACTATGGGTACAAATTACGGTCTATTTATAATTGAGGAGGAATACATTATTAATAATACCTAGCTGGCTTCGGTGTCCGCATGACCTAACGTGCTACTCTCGCAGTAGACTAGACTGCCGGAGACGGGGAGATAAAGGTCCAAATCTCGGTCGGGTGTACTGAGGGTGGTTTTTCCAACATGGTTTTCCACCATCCCTCCACGCAAATGCATGTATACCTCCTATAAATATAACCGAACTAATTTCTAAGATCATTGGAGTAATTAGTACATATTCGTATAACATGAAGGGTATTAGGACGCGGTGCTAAAAAAATACTAATAACAATACTTTTTGGGTGAGGGGTGGTGTAAAGGGAAGGGGCTGTTAAGTCCCATAACACCCCTCCACTGTATGGTCCTAAATCCAGGAATATTTGAACTATATATGTACAAAGCTGAACTGTATTCTTTAAATCTCCCCCTGGCATCGAACTGAGACTCCCTAGTGGAGTATTTGTTCTTCCTGACCACTCAGCTACATCATGATTTGGGATATGAGTAATGGTGATATAGATTAGATAAGAATGTGCTGTAATATTTCTTGTGTCGAAACTATGACCTTGGGACTTAGGAATCTTAGATAATATTATTGGAGTAGTCAGTATTTTGCAAACTTTCACTCACTTTACGTCACTTTAGATAAAATATAGTTGGACTGTCATAAAAACAGTTTATAAGATATAAAAAACAAAATACTATACAATAATAATTAATAATTGATTAATGTTCACTATATTAAACTTGAAGCTGGCAAAACTGACACCACTTTTCAAAAAACATGCCTGGTAGTATGAATACATGAAAGTAGATTTAGTAACGTTTTAAGGCCCGCTTTAGTGACCGGATTGTCTGAGGTATCCCTAGCCCGCTGGTGACAGGAAGATCGGTGTTCTAATCCCAGTTGGGTCTACTGAAGATGTGTTTTTTTTTCTAAATGGTTTCCCACTCTCCTTACACGCAAATGCGGGTAGATTAACTCTATAATACTTCCGTCCTCATCCCTATCCTATAACATTATTATTATTATTAGCACCACGTCTTACTACCCGTTCGGGTTATACGCACTTACGCTAACGTGTAATGGTAGGGTGATTGTGAGATGAATTGTGAGATGAAATGAAGGACCTACAGTTTAACGTGGAATCCGAACCACGGTGGAGGCCTGGCATTCCCCACATTCACAAGATACCTATAACATTGATTTTAATATATGCGTATAACCTGAACAGGTAGTAAGACGCTGTGATTTTAAAAAAAAGTAATGTTTTAAACTAGCAGATAAAGTTATTTCTTTGATGATCCAATTATAAGTTTATTCTATGTTTCGTGGCTTAGCAAACTAGCTGGATAATCAAACACATTTTACTATCTCAAATGATTTATTTTTATATTAATTTGACGAAACTATTATCTTTAGTGTTGCCCGCATGAAAAGAGAGGTGAAGGATGTTATTCGCTTCAGAATCAAATGGGATAAAGCAGGGACATTTTTTTTCTTGGTATTTCTAATATTATACTCTCTCCCTCTAGTCAAATGTTGGTGTATTTATTCAAGACTCACCCTTCTCACCTAGTAATTTGCACTTAAGTCGTTGCTAGACACCAATCTGCCACTATAATTTATCAATTATAATCATTACTATTACTATTTGATGAAAGATTTTATAAAAAGGTCCATCCAGAAATTGAACTCCTGCGTACCGAGGCATGCTTCCGACTGAGCTAAAGTGTTGAATCCAGATTTGATATACTATTAAGTTACAAATAAAATATCATGACTTACAAATCAACAACCAAGCTCAACATAATAATTATTAATATTATAAATCATGGGGAATGGTCACCCAGAGATACATTGAACACGCGCAATGCTGATCGCACGTGACTGTCTTAAGGGAAACCGCTACAGTGACTCTTTGACCTTAGTCACATGACTGGTGACGTCACGTTCGGGCTACTGTGGTATCTACTCTACCGTGACGCTCTGCAATTTATTTTTCAAACAAAAGAATAATAGAATCCTGATAAAATAAATAGTATAAAATAGAACACTATTCATTATTTTTTAGAAGTTGTTTTACGTTCGGACTGCATGTTGTCACGAAAGGGAGGATGTTTTGTAAATATATTATTTTCAATTCTGGCAGTATAAGATACATTCGTCCTTTTAAAAAAATAAAATTTCCTTATAATAATAAACAATCCTACATATTAAGACACAGAATGTTCAATATTTACAAATTATATTATTAATTAACTAGGTAATGATTGTTTTAATCTATTTTTAATTTAATTAATTTTGTTTGAATACTTGAATGACACGATCACACATTGGTGTATCAAGATATTTATTTTGGGGAAGAAGGACTCTCAACATAATATAGAAGCTAATATTTCGGTACATTTTTCAAACTAGGAACATATTTTGATATCATTTTTAATGTACATATTTGTGTATCTTGGGATTATCTTAAAATGTAGCCTATACATTCGACAAATTTCCAGTTACAATTAATAAGTTTTAAATTTTAATAAAAAATCATCCCCAGTCTTGGGAGTTGGGGAGGGCGAATGCCCTAATTATTTCCCCCCTCAACTCTCTACCAACCAGATGAGTGCTCAACTAATATCCAAACACATAGCTACGCCAGACATAGCTCTTGAATCAACTTAACCTAGGACATCCTTACTTATAATATTAATATTTTCTATTAAGTGCACCAGAAGAAGGGATGTCTATTAGCAATTTTTTTTAAACCCCTCTCTCTCCAGGTGAACTCTGATGCGTTTCTATAAAATTCACAGCACTCATTTTGTGTCCATTATAAATATATGAAAATTGTTTTAGTGAGATTTAAAACAGTCAAGAAAGTTTCTTCTTATCTAAATTAGACTGTAGATCTACAATACAACTTTCATAGGAAAAATCCTTATCTGACAGCTAGAAAAGTTAATATATCTACGTATTAATACGTCAAGTCATGTGATCTACAACTGTAACGTTTGATATATATTACAAGACGGGGGGGAGAGGGGGGGAAAAACGCCTTGGTCCAAGTGTCAGATAAGGTTCTTCAAGTGGTGATACTACTATAGTTACCCCCTTCCCTTCCACACCTCCTCTTAACCATACATTGAGCGTCACTGCCTTGAGACTTATCATGTGTTGCCGACACCATTCTTGGCTGTTATCAGGAGAAACTGTAAAAAAATATTAATCACTACAATTTTATTTTAAACGTATCACCTTTCCCGTTCCAATACATAGACATGCCTCCCTCACCAGTGATTAACAGAAATTAAGGTGAGATGAATGTAAAAGCGAGTTAAGACACGTATTTTTGAAGTGTTTTAAACTAATAAAATATTTCTTAAATGGATACGTTTGGTTTAATTGCTTGTATAAAACAAATTTATCTCATCAGTTTAATGAAGATAAAAAGTGATTATAGAATTCCAGGATTCCCGTGACAATTATTTTACAACAGTGTCTACTTGAGAATTTCCCAGATATTTTGTGAAGCTGGTTGCATCTTAACCCGACGCATCTAAGCACTAACACTAAGCACTAACACAGTGAGAAAAGAAAATGAGCAGTTCACCCGGTGGGTCCTCTAGTTTACGTGCTTATATAATACTTACTCTCTTCCGCTGAGGAGTACAAACACCCATTAAACTATTTTTACCTAGACAATATTAACTTGAATTTAAAAAAAAGCCTTTTGTTTTATTCTAGATAGACATTTGCTTCCAAGGAGCTTTTTAAACTACATCCTGGCAGGAAATTACTACGTGATATTTTCTTGAATAAACCAAGTAGCTTGAACTATGAAAGATAAAAAAAAGGCATTTACTAAAAACAAACTTTAAGATAAAAAATAATAATTTAGTGTGACTATATACGACTATTATTAGAGTTATTGAAGAATTTAATGTTTTAGTTTAAATGTTATTCATGTCTTTAAAATCCGCTGAATAAAACACTAACATGAGAAAACCTATATCGACTATCCGTGGCGTCACAGATAGGAGACATTTAATAACTGATGAGATTAATTTTCCCTAGCATTGATATTTTACTTCTGATAAGATTCTTATAAAGTGAACCGGCTATAACTTATATAAGATTTTGTATGTTCTGTAAGAAAACAGTAGAGAAAACATTTTAGAAAATACAAACCTGTTTTTTTATGGCCAACATTGATAACAATTTAATATATTATTTGTGTTGTTTTAAGGGTATTGATAATATATTTTGTTGCATCATGTTAAACTAAACAAGCACTGCTCCATTAAAAATCCTGCATTGTCAGTTTTTGTTCAAGAAACTGACTATTGAAAAGGAACTGAAATAACCGTGGAAAGGGAAAGATTGATTTGTAATCGGGAGTTTCGCAGACGCGATGCAGTCGTAGTGAGGTCAAGAATTCCGTTGCAGTCGAAAAACCTTGGCGTTGTACAGCACCGCCCAAAACGATTCTTCTATCTATCTCCCCTCCATCAATCGACTTTTGGAAGCCTGTACATAAATTTGTCTACCTTGTGTGGCTTCTTGGGACGCCCGGCGCAGCTCGGCACGGCCCGGCGCACCGCATTGGCGGCTCGGCACGGCCCGGTCTAAGGTCCGCACAACAGCACCGCAGCGATCGATGGATAGGATGAGAAAGCCGCGCCATAAAACGTGAGACAACCTGAATGTGCTTTGTCGCGTTGCCTACCTTCCATACCACCCGCCCCCTCCAAAATTCCACTCCATAAACATCCCTTCTCACCCACCTGTTAACAATCACATTATTGTCGACTATTCAATTCACAGACATCATTGTCATAATCGGGACAAATTAACTGTAGGGATTTTAACTTTACCACGTTTGTATGCACGTGTTCGAATTTCGAACATTGTGCATCATCGCTCTGGTTAGAAAACAATCAGCATTTGAGCGAACATCATCTGCCTCGATATATAAATAATTATTGTTTTATACTCTTGTGTTGTAATGCCGGTGATTTAAGCTTTTAGAATCTAAAGACACAAAATAAGGATGAAAAATCTTAAGGATCTACTCACTTGGAAGAAGCAAAGAATTGATTCTCTTTTGTCAGACGTTGTAACCACTCTCCTAAAGATCTGCTTCGGTGGCCGCATGTCCTATGGCTTCACTCTCGTGCTAGACTAGAATTCCGATGACAGGGATATCGGTGGTTCGAATCCCGGTCGAGTGAACTGAAGTTTTTTTAACGGTTTTACACTTTTTCTCCACGCTAATGCGGGTACACCTAATCTAAATTCTACCTTACTCATCCCTAAAACCATTAGCGTAATTAGTACATATACGTATAGCTTAGGCAGGTAGTAAAAAGCGGTTCTTAAAAACAATTATTATTTCAAACAAAATAGAATAAAATAATTAGTTTTACCAGCGTCATTCGACAGTCTTTTACTGATATAATTTTATTTAAATTTCCACCGCGAGAAATAAACATAAAGAAGGAACAACGCGGGCAAATTATCACGTTGAACATCTGCTGGATTTCCCGGGAACCTCATCCATTATGGATTCCCTGCGTGTCCCACTGTCAAGGAATGGGAAGAGGGAGGTGGTAAACTGTGCCCCCGCCCCTCTCACCCTTCACCCTAAAGAGACTGTCACAACAAAATCCTCCTGTTGCTTCTCAAAACGAACATCTTAAGAAGACATGAAACTATTTTATTTTCCAGGTGCGCCACTTGTGCAGGAGGAGGAGAAGAAGGGGCACAGCACCTCATTGACCCCGCAGAGGTCAAGAGCACCGCTACATTTACTGGGACAACCATCTTATACGAGTAAATGACCTTTCAAAGCGGGAAACTGCTTTGCCAAATTGGGTCCGGGAGCCGTGTCTTGGGGAATAGATATCCTGCTCAGGCTCGCTCTACCCCATCATGGCTGTCTGTGTCCTTCGAGCGTAGCCACGCACGTAAACGTGCGTAGCGAGCAATTTAGGAACCGATGACCTCGCAGGGGTGTGGGTGCTCCCTCCAGTTATATTTGGTCATAGTGGTCAGCACTCCTGACTTTCATCCGTTGATTGTCTAAAAGTTTATTTTTAAGGTGGTGGAAAGTATGCTCATGTATGATTTTCTCGAATCCTTCGGGGAAAGTGTTTAAGAGAGAAATTGGTCTATAATTACAAACATTTGTTTTTGACTTTTTTTATATATAAATAGGTATGACAACAGATTGTTTCCATGTAAGAGGAAAAGTTTCATTTGACAGGCTAATGTTAAAGATATAAGCAAATAAAGGGCTGAAAATGCTGGCACAGCCTTTAACAATAAAACCTGGAATTCCATATTACCCGGCACATCTAGAAAAACTCAATTTTTTTTATAGCATTAGCAACATCCAAAGGTGTAAAGTGGCAAGGATACAAGGGCGCACTAGTTTCAATAACGGGGCAGGGTTAAGACAGGAAAGGCTGAATTATAAACGGAATTAAAGTAGGTCCCAAACTCATTAGCAATTAATAAAGGATCCGCTATAATCTTGCCATTAATTTCTAGGTTAGACGGGGAAACTTTATTCACACGATTATTTTTAACAAATTTCCAAAATGCCTTGGGTTTACATTTAATACTATTTTCTATTGAGTTGATCCAATTGGCTCTGTCTATAATCAAAGTATTCTTAACTAATTTACGAAAGTGAGAAAAATGTGAATAGAATACACCATTATTTGTTAGTTTAAACTTTTTGAAGAAAAGGTGTTTTTTTTTCCTAATGTAGTATTTAAGAGTAGAAGAAAGTCAATTCGGATATTTGGATGAATTAAGAATAAGAATTTGAGGACTAATAATAATAGACTGATTTTAAAGTAGTGCGTTCTATATAGTGGGTCACTTAACTACCTAATTCATATAGATAGGGTCAGATCCATGTTCAGAATTATTATAGCACCGCGTCTTACTACTCGTTTTGGTTACACGCTTACGTACTAGTTAAGCTAGTGGCCTTTTTTTTATTGACAAGGAAGATTATATTTATATGAAGTGTACCCACATTTGCGTGAAGGGAGATTAGGAAACCAATTTTTTTTAAACCTAATTGTTCATGATTAAGATTCGAACCTCTATCTCTCCGTCATTGGCAGTTTTGTCTACTGCGAGAATAGCGCTCTAGACAATTTAGCCACCGAAGTGGTTATAGCCAGACTTGGTACGCCTCAAGTGAGGCTCAAAACTAAATACAAGACGACACCTTACCTAAAACCTAATAGAATGGGTGAGGTTCGCATATCAAACTGGCCCATTCCATTCTGGTATAGGTACAGTAGCCCCATGGCTTCTTTGGTGCTGACTGACAGCTAAAAGCTTTGAAAAGTTACCAGACCAAATTATGTATCCCTACGTTGAACCATATGATCGGCAAAAACATGTGTTTAGCAGCTGTCACTTCTGACAGTCAAAATTTAGTTATATACCTAAATGTTGACTGTCAGAAGTCAGCTGTGAGCTGTCAGTCAGCACCAAAGAAG
>CABFVZ010000033.1:87031-111081 GCA_902151445.1 Timema monikensis
GGGGGGTTCTAAAAAAAATTGTGAAACATTGGTCTTAGGCTTAACCTTCGCAATAGAGAAGACTACCATGAAAGGGAACTCTATGTTCGAGTCCAAATCGGGTATATTTAGAGTGTTTTTTTTACTAAAAAGATTTTACACTTTCCCTACAAGCAAATGAGGATACACTTCCTATAAATTGAATCTTCCTAATCCCTAACATATTAGCGTCACATTTGCATTCAACCCGAACTGGTAGTAAGACGTGATGCTAAAAAAAAAGTGTGATGGGAGCAAACAATACGAGATAAAGTCCATCTTTTTTTTCAGTTTCTATTACTAGTAAAACTTCTTTTAGCCAAGATAAATAAAATATTGGTACATTTAGTTTAATTTTCTACGGATTAGTATTATCACAGTTATTGAATATTTGACATGGGTATAGTGGCACTTGATGATACACTTTTATTTTTAAATAAAAAATAAAAAAATTGCAACCTACACTACTTATTCAGGATACAAAGAACAAGAAGGTTTTCCCTCTGACTTATATCTTCCTCTTGAGCAGCCAATTAGTGTAATTTGCATGGGTATGGTTTAAACGGGCGAGTAAAAAAGACTAGTAGGAGAGAGCTAAACTGTAAGCAAATAATACGTTTGTGCTCATGGCAATAAAAGTAATGTATCAGGGACGAATTCGTTTCCTGCAAAGGTGATTCCAGATTCAAGGTCAGGCTTGAGCCCACCTATGTATGAGAAGTTCCACACACTACGTAACATAATGAGCGGCATTCTCTATTCTTATCGAGATCCAAGGTGCTATCCTACTTTGGTAGTCGTACAACTCGAGCTATGTATCAGAGGTACACACCTTGGAACTTATTACCCCCTTCACACTTCAAATATATCCTCTCATCCTTTCATAGGAACTCCCTTACCCTGTCATAGATGTCCCTTTACCTCCATCATAAGTGCCCCCTTACCCTGTGAATATATGTCCCTTTACAACCATCATAAGTGTCCCCTTACCCTGTGAATATATGTCCCTTTACCTCCATCATAAGTGTCCCCTTACCCTCTGAATATATGTCCCTTTACCTCCATCATAAGTGCCCCCTTACCTTGTGAATATATGTCCCTTTACCTCCATCATAAGTGTCCCCTTACCCTGTGAATATATGTCCCTTTAACTCCATAATAAGTGCCCCCTTACCCTGTGAATATATAAATCTTTACCTCATTTATAAGTGCCTCCTTGATATGTCTCTTTATTTCCTTTATAAATGCCCCCTCACCTTCTTGATACATGTCCCTTTACTTCTTTTCTAAGCGTATAGCCCGAACGGGTAATACGTGGTGCCATTTGGCCACCACAAAAAAAAAAGTGTTTATATTTTCTAAAAGGCCCTTCCAACGTAAACGAAACTTTCGAAATTCTTCCAAGCTTAGTTTGATTTTTTTTTTTCGTTCCCGGTTCCTGACCAAGATGTACCGACGCATGCGCAGAATCACAATAGCTTCCTCTGTTCCTCGCCAACCATTAGACCAGGATGACGTGAATGAATGAATGAATACCTGTCCTACGGTAAGATATCCGGTGACGAAACGAGTGACAAACGGTGTGACTAAACTCGTGGGTGACAAAAAGTGTGACTTCATTCGTTTAGCGAGCCAATGTTGTTTTTGGTAATTGTATGCCCCCCTCCCCCTGACCCTTTCAAGGCCGAGTTTATTATTATAATTATATTTATTAGCACCACGTATTACTACCCATTCTGGTTATACACACTTACGCTAATGTGTAATTGAAGGGTGATTGTGAGATGAAATGTAGGACCTACAGTTTAATGTGGGATCCGAACCATGGTGGAGGCCTGGCATTCCCCACATTCACAAGATGTCTTGTCAGAGGTGAAGGAAAGGGTTTGGCAATCAGATAAATCTGTGCCGGGACCGAGGATTGAACCCCGGACAACCCAGCACTGAAGTCCGACACCTTACCCCTAGACCGCCAGGCCACCCGCCGAGGTTAGCGTAGCTCTCTTGTTATCTGCAAAGGCAGTTGGTGTGAAGTTACCTGCCCTGGTGGGCACGCAGACAAAGGCGTCTCTCTTTTGTCTGGCTCAACGGTGATGAGGAGATTGGGGCTCCCAACTTCTGACCGGAAGTACTGCGTGGGGGCTATTTTTCTAAATTATTTAACACATTACCTCTCTCCACGCAAATGAAGGTGCACTTACTTTAAATTAAACCTTCATCATTACTATCATATTAGAGTAGTTAGTGCACAAGAATATAATCCGAACTAAACAGTGTTAAATATATATATATATATATATTATTTTTTGGGGAGTGGGGGAAAAGGGGTGATCATGAATTGTTATGGCGTGTCCGGATAAAGTTAACACTGTATCCAAGGACCGAAGTTATTTCAGGACCAAGAATATAAGTTGGTAGACTTGGGACTGAATGCGTGATAGGATACATTTAGCGCCATATCTCATTAAATGTGTCTCCACGAAAAGTGATTCAACAAGTATATTTTAACTGATTCATAGAACAAAGTACAATCCGTTTCAAAAACCACCAGACGAAATAATTAACTATAATTTGAGCACAGTGTAGTGTTTATTTTTCGAGTTATTTGAAAGTTACTATTTAATATAAGTAAGTAAATGAGCTAAGACGTACTTACATTTTTTATTATGTTTGGAAATATTGAGCTAAACATTTATTTTATTTAGGCCTTAATTTATTGACATATGCAAAGTTCAAATTTTACTATAGAGGTAGATAATGATAATAATAATAATATAAAATATACTGGAATGTGTTTTATGTTTTAATGTATAAACTTGCTAATTAAAAAAAAATCAAACATACTATGTACACACATTGTGATATTCACTTGTGAATGTGTGGAATGCCAGGCCTCCACCGTGGTTCGGATTCCACGTTAAACTGTAGGTCCTCCATTTCATCTCACAACCACCCTACCATTACACATTAGCGTGCGTATAACCCGAACGGTTAGTAAGACGCGGTGCTGATAATAATAATAATAATAATAATAATAATAATAATAATAATACAACATTGTGATTTGATCAAAACTTTTTGACGCTGTAGTCCCGAGCCCTCGTGACGCGCCATCCGTAGGTTAATATCGATTGAGTTTTGGCGGGAAAACTTAAAACGCATAGTTTATATTTTGAACGTTTCAACTTCAATATTATTATAAAAATTGAACACCAGATATATTTGTCAGCTTTATTATTTTCTAAAATGTTCGTGGAGAAGGAATGTATGAAATTAAATTCGGCCTCAGTTTTAAACAATGGGTTTTTAGATGTACCATGTGAAGAGGTAATAACCTTATAAAATTAATAGATTGTCCCTTAAACTTCATAGCAATATAGTTTATTGTGAAAGTAGTAGACCATTATTAATATAATAGTGACATGGGGAACCGTGTGCCAGGGTTTGAAAACATTAACTTTAGAGAAATAATAGGAAAGACTGTCATCAAAAAGCATTACTATGCAGCACCGCAAGAAAAAAAAAAGTCTAAATTTTATCTCATGCTGCAGTAATAGTTTGGAATCGTAGTGCCTTTGCCTCGGACGAAGTCGGCAAATCCCAAAGACTCCGCCCCGCCACGACGCTGGTACTTGTCAGCTCGACGCAGAGCGCCGGTCTGACTATATGGTTCTCCAACAGAAGAGACCCGTGCTTGACGCATTGCAGGTGCGTACCAGCCAATCAGAAGCGAGCTTAGTTTGGACGTTAGACGAGCCGACAAGGAAGTCTTGTAAACAAGACCGCACCCTGCACCTATAAAGCTCATTCACTTGCGCATGTGAAACTTAATCCGCGATCTGAGTTCGAATTCGGTGCAACGTTTGTGGCGTTAGGTGACACATATGACATTATTTAATATTGAAATAAATAATATTTTCAGTTGGACATATTTTCATCAGCGTGTGAATACATTTGTGTGTCGTAATTGTTAGCGCGGAGGTATACAATCCGCTGCTACAAGAAAATCTTCCATTGCTTGAAGTATTTCGTGTGAGCAAGTTCGTTGTGGCGGTGATAGTGGTGCCGGGGATATTTAGAAGGTAGTGCAATCCGGGACGTATCTAAAATGGTAAGTTATTAAAATAAGGCATCGTATGTTTTAAAATATTTGATAGATATTAAACGATGATGTGCGATGTATAGTTTTGGTTTAAAATTAAACTATTGTTTCGTTTCGTCGTTTTCATTTGATAGCCAAGTTGGCCCAGGATATCTCTGGTCAATATTAGTTTTGTCTGTAAACAGTAACTAAGTTTTATTAATATCCTTCAAGCGTATTTTACTATCTTCACTGTTATTTACAAACCGATTAGTGACTGTCACATGATTCTATTGTGAAGTAATCCTTAATTTTGCATAAAGTAGTTCTGTGTATTTTTACTTCCAACCCTGGATGGAATTGGAGCTTCATACCTACTTGTCACTGATATTTATAAGTTTGTATTGGGTCATTTATTTGTTTAATTTGAAAACTTTATTGTGCTAATTTTATCAATTTTTAATGCTTTATACCAAGTTGGTAGTAAAAAATACGACCATACCTTTTTAGTCCTGTGACCAACATATTTTTCAAGATGAGCCTAAATCACTAAACATATTAAAATTAGGTACTAGATTAAAAGTTTTGTTATTGATTTATCTTTTGAATTAATATTTGAACAAGCAACCTTGTGAATAAACTTATATATTGCACAGTCTTAAATATGAATCACGTTCCATAAGCAGCTGCTGTCACAATGCCAACTGATGTCATGTGGTTGGCATTTTCTAGCGAACTTTCTGGTTGGAATTCAATCACACTTTTCTCATGTATCTTTGGAACACTAACCTAGTATTACTTGACCTGCCTATTATTTTGGCTTTAATATACCTAACTTTCTTCGGCCATGGCATACGAATACCGAACTTAACTAAATTGCCAGTTCCTTATAAATTTTTTCTAATTTTGTATATTTAATATTTTTCAGGTTATCATGCTAAGTTATCAATTTGCTCATTGCTAACAATTGGCTATCTATAGAAAGTCGTAAGAAAATATGGTAGCTTATCAAGCTTAAAACAAATAACTAAATTGTGACCTTTTCAATATTTCCATTGTCTCAGAATTTACCTTGGATTAGACTAGACTGGGTTTTTATAAGTTGACAGAATAGCTAAACAGTCTTGACTTAAGAGTGAAACTGTATATTTATCTGTACTTTTTTGCCTTGATGTAGGCTAGTAACTTTATTATAATTTTTTTTAACCAAACAAGACTCTTAAAATCTGAAAGTTTCAAAAAGTCCATAGCATCCATTATCTTTGGTGAGTCTAAATTGATATGGACACTATTGATGGTCAATATAAGACATGGCTTAGGCTGTACTCTTAACCTAATAATTCAACTTGATCAAATGCACCTTTGTGGCTTTGATTTTTTCCATGTGCTTCCATTGTACATATGTTGATTCATATAGTCTATTTTACCCTACACATATCTAAACCTTTGTTAAAGTAATTGATTAATTACTCTTGTACTGACCATACCCTTTATAAAAAGCTAATTGAAATGGCGTTCCATTTTTCAGATATAAACTACTAGGTTAGGCCCTTCCTACATTCATGGATTTCTCATTACTTATGAAGCTATTATCCAAGAGATTTTATATTTGCAATAAAACAACTAACTTAGTGGTAAAATAAAGAAGATATACCATAAACAAACTTGAGTTAACATTGGTTTAGCTTAATCATCTATCTTAAAAATAAACTTAACAGGTGTCTAGAAAATGATCTCTTAAATACTCACTCACAATCTTTATTTAAACATAGGACTTGTGTTACCTGGTTTAACAAAAGTTCTAGGCCTTTTTTGTATTGACCGATGAGATAGACATTTAAAACATTAACAAACAAATTCAAGAGATAGCCTAGCTCTTGGAGTTTTTCACATTTTAATACAAGCTGAGGCCACTGCTTAGAACAACACTACATGTGAATTTTGAATCACTTGGCAAACTTTCGCACACCCTATGTGAAGACTTACAAACTCTCCATGCTAACAGGTTTAAAACTTGTGTCTTTTTAAGAGTGGGCTAAAATATATAGGCCTTAATTTAACCTTTCTTTTACTTATATGTGGGTGACCGGGCAGTCTAGGTGTAAGGTGTCATACTTCTGTGCTGGGGGTCAGGGGTTTAATTCCCGCCCCCGGCACAGATTTATCTGATTGCCAAACCCTTCCTTCACCTCTGACAAGATGTGTATTTATCACAACTTGGGAATGTGTGGAATGCCAGGCCTCCCTGTGGTTCGAATTCCACGTTAAACTATAGGTCCTCCATTTCATCTGTCACCCTACCATTACACGTTAGCGTAAGTGCGTATAACCCGAACGGGTAGTAAGATGCGGTGCTAATAATAATTTTACTTGTATGTGATTGATTTTATACTCTACATGATTGTATGTTCCGCTACATTAATAGCCACGGTATATATTCTTCAGTCTTAAAGCAGACATTTAGTTATTTTTGAAGTTTTAGGGCATAATTGCCTGCCCTTTTGCCATTAAATATTTTTAAGATTTTGATTAAGGCCTAATAATTAAATCCTCTTCAGTGGCAGCATGGTCTAAGGTGTAACTCTCGCGCGAGGTACTGTGTGTTGGTGAATACTGAGCAGTATTAGGGAGGGGGGGGATATACCTACCTCTGCCCTGCATGTGTTTTACTATCCATCTGGGTTGCTCTAATGGAGCAGCGGTACTGGAACAAAGAAAGATATACTGAACATGCTTGAAGTGGGAAGTAGTATATTAAGTAGAGCCTAGGCTAACTTCCCTCTCCCAACCATGAAAATGCTTCAGATTCATATTCCAGTAGGGTCTACTGAGGGTGGATTTAAAAAAAATAGTTTCCCACTCTTTCCACGCAAATGTGGGTAGGTTGCCTCTAAAATGCTCTTCCTCATTCCTACCCCACCAGTGTATTTTATCATTCTTATAACATGGACAGGTAGTAAGACGTGGGGATAAAAAAAAGGTGTATGTAGGCCATAATGGGTGTTCTGCAAAAGATTAAGTCATAATGTTTTACATATAGAATTGACATTAAAGTTTTCCAACATCTAGGGCTATGGACTCGGTATGCAAGCCTTTTGACTCTTCATAAATGACAAATGTATATTAATTTGTAATGACAAATTTTTTGTTGAAAAAGGGAAGGCATTTCATACCCACAAGGTAAATCAGGCAACTCGAGAGAACATAACCTTTATTTATTTTAATAAAGTTTCTAAACAGAAACGTCTATATTCTTATGGAAATAGATACACAGATTCCTACTCCACAACCCTGCCAACATCTTGAAACTCAATCAAATAATTTAGGAAACTACTAGACATGTTTCATACTGGGCTGCTATACATTGAAATAAAATAGGTCCACCTTTATTTGAAGGTAGAGGTGAGGGGGGGGAGTATTTTTTATTCATATCAAGAAATTTGTAAACCATTTATTAAGCCTCATTTGCTTGTGTGGTATTTTGCCAGCTAATTAATTTATAAAAAGGTCTGCTTTGCCAACAGCTGTTAATATTACATGGCTAACACACATACTAGTTATTTGCAAGTATTTATGCTAAGGTCTTTTTTCTCTAATTGATAAATCAATTTGAATTTAGATAAAATAAAAAACTTCACAAGTTATGACACACATTACTTAGTTTTGTTAGTATACATTTGTTAGTCATCGAGACTATAGTACTACTTGGTCTATAACTGCTTGGTCATCATACTTTAACTTTTACTCCACTAAATTTATCTAAAGCTGAAATTGTTAAACCATACAAAATCTTAGTTTTGGTATACCATAATTTTTAACGTTATCAAATAGACAATTCCGCCTTTTAGGAAATTGTAGAAGCACATTGATGACATTCTAGTCCTTAAATAAGCCTAATTTGCACTAACATATCATTGAACTTTTTATCGGCAAGTTAATTAGGACTTATCCTAGTATAAAATAATCAATTTGGTTAAGTTTTTTAACATTTAAACCATTGATCTTAAAGAGTTGTTATGTAAAAGAATATAGTAAGCTTAGTAGAGTCTGTTCATGATGGGTTTTTACTTGAATGACAGTTCAAAAATCATAGGTTTTGGGTTGCCAACAATAATTGTAAAAGATCACTGTTTTGTTATAAATGTTATATTTTTTAGTTGCATGTTAAGTTTTCTTACACTTTTATAACTTTTAACCATTTCTTTTTACCCAATCTGAAACAATATATTTTAACATAATTAAAAGTACTTATTCTCCATTTTGGAATGTTATCTATGATGTGTAATATAGTGCATACATTAATACCTTAATAAATGCTTCATATCTACTTGGAAAAAAGAAATACTTGATATTTTATAATTATTTTATCGTATTTCAGAATATTTAACTGAATAAAATATTTGTATCCATGTGTGGGTGCATCATTGTAAAGAACTTGTTTCCGTCACATTCAATCACATGGTTTGAATCTGTCAGGTCGCCATTTTGAAGCAATGTTCGTTATACCTTTTGTGAAAGTATGTGAATAATTTTTTTAAGTGGAATAAAATGATAATCTTTGTGTCTAACCTCAAATAAATATATAATTTGAATATTTGCCTAAATTACTGTGATTGGTAATATATGAATTTAATAGCTAAAGGTCGGTGACCTGGTGGTCTAGGGGTAAGGTGTCAAACTTCTGTGCTGGCGGCTGGGGTTCAATCCTCGGTCCCGGTAAAGATTTATCTGATTACCAAACCCTTCCTTCACCTCTGACAAGACATCTTGTGAATGTGTGGAATGCCAGGCCTCCACCGTGGTTCGAGATTCCACGTTAAACTGTAGGTCCTTCATTTCATCTCACTTTCACCCTACCATTACACCTTAGCGTAAGTGTGTATAACCCGAATGGGTAGTAAGACGCGGTGCTAATAATAATAATAATAGCTAACGTTTTTATTACAGTTATCCAAAGTGATATAAGTCAGCTGCTGGTGTAGGGTTATATTAGAGATTATTTCTAGTGACTTTCTGAGCTGTCATCCAAGTAAACTAAGGTCTTGAGTGTGTTATATATTGACCTGTAAATATTTTGGTTTTGTAGGCTGACCAGCTGACAGAAGAGCAGATCGCAGAGTTCAAGGAAGCGTTCTCCTTGTTTGACAAGGATGGGGACGGCACAATCACGACAAAAGAATTGGGCACTGTCATGAGATCACTAGGTCAGAACCCCACAGAGGCAGAGCTTCAAGACATGATCAATGAAGTAGATGCTGATGGTAAGTTAATGCAGGGAGATTTGTTCGTTTTAATACAGAATGTGCAGGGCTAGTCTTGATAGCATGACTGGCAACAGAATGCACTGATCTATAGATACAGATTTTAACTACACTAATGGGATAGGTATGAAAATATAATTACTCGCATTTGCTCCAAGTGAAATTTAAACTAGTAAGGGGAAATCTACATTTGGTACTTAAACCTAATCGGGATTTGAACCATTACATTTAGTCAGTTCACCCGGGGTGTGTGTTCTATTAATTTGAGATTGAGATTGGTATGCCATAAAGAAAAATGTGTGTATGTGTATACACATGGGCTTGTCTCTCTCTCTCTCTCTCTCTCTCTCTCTCTCTATATATATATATATATATATATATATATATATATATATATATATATACACACACACACACAAGCCCATAGAAGTGTGTTTGTTAGATCGCTTTGGCTATCAAACTGACATTTATTTCTATTTTTTTTAATATACTAAAATTTAATTGAATGTCATGTAATGGGTTAAATACAATTTTAAATAGTAATTGAGCTAAAAGTTAGACTTGGATATATTGTTCTCAAAATTATATGTCAAAATTTAGTAATAGAGTTCTGAAGTAGTCACTAAGGTAACAAACTAATATATGCCTGAGACTGATATATTATCTTGGCTGTCAATTCTCCTGGATTTTCACTAAAATTAATGAAAATATAGTTTGATGCTTTCTGCAGTAACTTTATTATTTAAAATAAAATCATATTAAGTACTATTCACAATCAATTCTGCTGTATGCTGTGTTATGGAAAAAACTACCTATTGGCTAGTCCTAATATTTCTTGGCTAATGTTTGTGGGGGCGAAAGGGAAGATTTCTATTAAAGTAGGTCCGCTAGTATTCATAGTAAAAGTAAATGGAAATAATGTTCATTATTTTACGATGGAAGTTCTTAGTCAGCTTACACACACACCACATGATGCATACAACATGACACTTATTAACAAGTGATATTAGGGTGGTTGGTCACTTATTGAGAAAACTGGGATCATGCTTTGATTTGGTGTATTGGAAAGAAAACGAGAAATGCTTGATTTTGCAGTCTGTTGGGAATTCAAAGGAGACAACCACTCTAAATAGCTTCTGGAGGGATCTAAATTTAAAAAAATTAAATGGATAGAACATCTCCAAATATCTTGAAGACGAGTCTAATTTTCAAAATGTTCCAGGCAAGAACGTATCAGAAAATCAAGGTGCATTCCAATTTAAAAAAAAAAGGGATTTAGTTTCTGGGCCCCCCTTTGACATGGACAGTTATTTTTTAAACCTTTCCTAATCTCTCCCTAACGCAAATAAGGTTCCATTACCACTGGGTGCATAACACATTAAGTAAGTAGAATAATGGCTCTTATCCCTAGACTAAAAAAAAGGTGAGACATTAGAGTAGTTTTGTTGGTTCATTGAACTTTAGTTTTTATATAGGGAGGAAGGTGGCTCATTGCAAAGTCTGCCAACAGGTTAGGATTAAAAAAAATTACTCATTTTGAAGTTTTTAGTGTTTTAAAACAAAGGCTGTAGGGGGTATGAATTGTTTGAGATACTCAATTGTCTGTCAACCTAGGCATTGAGTAGAAATACTTATTAACAATGCTCTATTTGCTTTGTTGTCCGATACGCTAATTTTGTGTTGGGCCAGACTGCCGAGGACTGGGAGAGGTTCGATCCTGATCGAGTGCACTGAGGCTTGTTTTTCCTAAGTGATTTTCCAGTCTCCCTCCATGCTAATGTGGGTGCTCTTATGAATTAAGCCTTACTAATCCCCAACCAATAATTAGTACATACGCGTATAACCTGGACTGGTAGTAAGACGCGGTGCTAAAAAAAACTTGCTTAACTTTGAAAAATAAGAAACAATTATTTTTTTGCCAAGGAAAGCAGGAATTTTATTATAATTGTAATCTTGAGTTATTCTAGAGTTTGCTTGCTTATCTTGTACACACTTCAGACTGGAAGGTGCCTTACAAGTTGCATTATGGGCAACGTCATGGTTGAGTAGACTGATTCATTGTTCCATGTTTGATGTGCAGCAATCGTTGTTGCCGATTCATTAATTCTGTGCAGAAATGTCTGACAATTCTGTATTCCATGCCGGACAACCAACAATTTAATATTGATTTGGTATACATTGTAGAAAAAGATCGAGATGAATATTTACATGTGGAAGGATTATTCCAAGACATGTTGTAGAGATTTGGAAGGAAATGTCAAGAATTTGCCTGGACATTTTGCTAATTAGGAAAATAAAACACTAGACCGAGAGTTAATACATTTCGAATATATGGGTGGACCCAAAAATGAAAGTTCTTCTTTTCTCTCCAATAATTATAAGCATCAGATCCACTTTCAGACAAACCCATTATGAGTGAATTCTCCCATGTGCCATTCTATCTGAATGTTGATGTTGGATGTCACATGCGGTTACATCCAAATGTAGCATGTCTCTCTCACCAGTCGGCGTGAATGCTGACTTGATAGGTGTTTTATTAGCAAATGTACGATTTTAAAACAATATATCCATTAGTCACTTAAATCATATATAGAACATACAGGATAGGGAGGGACCAGGACAAAGTAGTTGGTGAGATGATTTAAAACAAAATACATAAGTTTTTACCTACTGTTGGTAAAATATTCTAAAGAAATGCAGATGGAGAAGAAGAAAAAATGAGCACTGATGTCTGCATGCCACATGTCAACAAAACCTTAGTTTTATATTTACATCTTTTAGGTATACAAATCCTTCTAAATATGTCATGGCTATGTATTTAAGGATCGGGGGAAGCTTGGAGTGAAATATCATTCCTTCTGCCCCTTGCTAAAATTACAAAACGTAGGTGATACATGCCTAGTCCAAATTAAACGATTATTTATTCACTAATGATGAGGGAAATAAAATTACATACTTTTTGTTTTGGAAGGTATGCTAATTTGATTTTTAATGAATACGTAAACATATTTTAAATAGATTGATTTTAATCAATAATTACTCCTGCTCACAACCTACCATCATTTTCATGGTCTTAAAACCACTCCCACATAAAAAAAAACTTATCATGGGTACAGTCATGCACAAGTGATCTAGGTTCACCCACTTATATTCATCTTGATATAAAATATTTTTAAGAAGAGGTTTTTTTACACCGTAGCATTAATGTTCATCATAATAATCGTCAGCAGCCGGTGTCCGGGTCAGTTTAGTGTAATTTAATGCCTCCATTCTTCCTCCTTTAATTGCTTCCATTCTTCACTCACTTGCACATTTTATTTATCTGCTCCTCCCATCATTCTTGGTATCCCTTGCGATCTTTTTCCTCCATAATCTCCATCACTCACTTCCTCCATACTTAATCTCCACCATACACTTTGGTATTTTCTTCTTTTCTATCCTTATTACATGACCATACCATTTCAGCTTTGCTTCCTCCTATCTGTCATTCCTGTACCCCCATTCATCGCTGGCTAACTTCATTCCTAATCCTGATTCCTCAAGTAACAGCAAACTTGCTCCTCACAAACTTGCTCCTCACAAACTTAATCTCATGGCCTTCACTTTCTTTGTCCTACATTCACTGTCCATGTTTATGCTGCATATGTGACAATGAGTACAAAGTACACCCTATACACACTATAAGGGCACTTGTCTTCTCCATGGCATAAATAATCGATGTTAGGATTCTGATTGTACAGGATCTTTTAGAAAAAATTAGGGTTGTGGGAATCTTAATAACTTTGACTTGGCTTCTAAGCTATCATGTTAGACTTTGCTTTGAAAAATGGCTTCATTGATAAAAATATTATAGCTAAAATATTCCATTATTTAGCTTAACTTCTGCCATTTCAAACCGTTTTCATACTTTACAATATTCCTATGGAAAAACTCTGGGTAACTGAAATGAGTATTATCACAACTTACAAAACGATTTATCATATTAGAACCAAAACATTACAAACATTTGTGCAATAAATCTTTTGCAAGTAATTTTAGTGAATCAAGTTATATAAATAAGATTTTTTTCAAGCATTAAAATATAACAAAAAATATTCACTTCGGTTTGGCTTTGTGAATATATCATTTACTTGATTTGTGTTCTTTGAATTGATAAAGTGGGCTTTGCATAGCCCTAGATAAACTTTTTATGGTCTAAATTGATAACATATGAACATACTATTTTTTATATTTTACGGGCTTAGATATTGATAACAAAAGGGAAAGTTGCACATTACATAACTTGACATATAAATGTATAAAATAATTTTGTATTCTTTCTATTAGAATTCCTATTAACTACCCCATGCTTGGGGGTCTGAGTCTATACATCCATCTATAGATCTACCATGTCCTTGTTGAAACTTGACTCTAAGAGCGTTCATCATAGCAGGCTCCTGGCTCACACGGGGTATGGAAGTAAAAGTGAAAAGAAAATGCCTATAATATTCCAGAAATGTATGCAGTGCATTTGTATTGGAATTACTCGTAATTTTCTGTTGTAACGATGGGGGACAAAGCGACAAAGTTTCAATAACTACAGTATGTCCCTAAGACAGAATTGTGCACACTAGAGGTGTGTGAAGACCACTTTTTAAATGCGTGGAAAAGGTGGTCTATATTAATAATTAATGCACACAAGAGTTGCAGATCTTTTTATCTAACATTTCTATGCTAATAATTATACATTTCTGTTTTTGTTTCCCACTTTCTGTATCAGCTATTTTGAATACTAAAAACTTGAAGCTATGAAAGACTTCTTTGACAAAATGCACTTGTAAATTTGTCACAGATAGTACAAAATATTCTTTGGAATTAAGCGTTAGATGCGAGCTGGGATGGTTGTACATACAACTAAAGCAATTTATCTGCTTCATACCAACAATGACCACGGTGTTATTTCTTTATAGGTATTTTTATTTTTTACAAAATTATGTTTGTGATAGTGAATATTATAATATATTAACATTTACTTACCTGCTTTTGATCTCTGCATATGTTATGGTAGTTAAATTACTAGTCGGTGTTAAAATTATGTAACGGTATTAAAAATCATCAAATATTGAAATATGTAATATTTTAGTAAGAATTAAATCATAACTACAGGGATCTGTTGGAATCTTTTGACTTTATTTTGGCTTGAACCTTCTCCAACAAACTTTTTAAATGAAGAAGAAAAAGTTGTCATTAAATTTCAGAGCACCCTTGACAGATATTCAAGTAACTTTTGAGGTCATCATGTGAAGAAAATCAAATTCTATATTTATACTGGAGCAATATTTTATCCAAAAATAGGTTTGCCATAAAAACTGCAAAAGCACTAGCTTTTTCTCGCGCCCGCTCCCTTAAGCTGTGATCACGAGTGATATTACTGTTTCAAACAAGAGTAGTAATTACTAGTTAGCTTAGACCAAATTGTTAAAAAAAAAATTGCCAAAACACTTAAACATGCAAACTCTCAAGAGTGAAATTAATGATGTTAAAATCCTCATGTAATGAAACTAGATTATTTCATTCTAGTATAAGTAGGTGTAGTCTTGTATATAGTGTAGCGCCACACTTTGGACTTACTCATTCTGACTAAAACTGGCCCTAATTCTCAAAAAATTATTAGCCAAACATAAGGGAGCTTTTTTTGTATACATTACTTTCAAATTCAAGTTTTTACAAAATAATTAATTAAAACGCTTGTTATTGGTTACTTGAAAAAATATTATACCATTGCTGATTTCGCTGTAGCCTGCATTACAAAATAATTCCAACATTTGAACCTATTTTGCCTGAGTTTTTGCCTATATTACATGTGCAATATTACCAATGTCTAATATATTTTTTCTTATTCACAAACTCATAAAGGTAACGGCACAATTGACTTCCCTGAATTCTTAACAATGATGGCGAGAAAAATGAAGGACACGGACAGTGAAGAAGAGATCCGGGAGGCGTTCAGAGTGTTTGACAAGGACGGTAATGGTTTTATCAGTGCGGCTGAGCTGAGGCACGTCATGACCAACCTTGGCGAGAAGCTCACGGACGAGGAAGTAGACGAGATGATCAGAGAAGCCGACATTGATGGTGACGGCCAAGTAAACTATGAAGGTAGGGAACATATGCGGCGGTCACAGTTGGCATGCTTCACACACTCACGCGTGTCATGCAACTAGTTAGCGCCTGTTTGAAAACTTGACGATTGGCATACTACACTAGTGGGATGTATCTTTGCTTAGGTTGATCTGTTTTTATAACTATGTCTCGACGTCACTGTGGAGACTGTTGCTCAAAGTTGGAAATAAGAAGTGGGGGGAATTTTTAGAAAATGTGTGCCATTTGTTGCATAAACGCTGTATGAACATTCCTTTATGGATTATTTATTTGATTGTTTAAAGTCTTTATGTGACCTGTTGAGTATAAACCAATTTTCAGATATAAAAGAAATTGTTAGTTTCATCTGTTTCCATCACTGGCCAATTTCTAAATTCATCTGTCTGATATGTTAATGAATCTCTCACTAAGGTTAGTCCTAGGACTTGCTGAATCGAATGACATAAGATTTTCTTTTGTATTGACATTGGTTACTTTGTGAAACCTTTTGATTTCTAGCTTTCCTGGCTGTTTTTCAATCTTGTTAATAGGTAGTGATTTTTACATGACACGTTACAAAATGGATTGTTGAATAACTAGCTAGCAATGTTTGATTGTATTTTGAACCTAAATTATTGATTGCATCCTTAAAGAAGGCTATTACCATATTTCTACAGAGTATCATAAGTTAAATTGTAAGGCTTAAGAAGTTTTTGGAAATATTTGTCACAAAGCTCACATTTTCCTTAAATCACTTTTGAATTTGTCATTTTCCCATCTTGCTATTCTTCACTAATTTTATGTAATATGCACTTAATAGAATGTTTTTATGTATTAAAGCTACTGTTTTTGCTTTCTGAATCAACTTAGGTGTTGTCTCTTTGTCTATGTTGGAATATTATTGCATCATATTCAATTTCTCTTAGCGTTAACTTTATTAACTTTCTTTTGTGTCAAATGTTAATTTTTGTGGTAATCTAAAGTTGATGAATTATATTATGTTGTAGAGTAACATGTTTAATAATAATCTGGAATGAGGTAACACTATCTGCATACATATCTTGCATTTGTATATTTTTTAAAGCAGTATTGTAAAAGAATCAAGTACTTGGGCTCACGTTCTTTGCCATTTCACACTGGTTATAATAAATTTACGGAGTTACTTTAAGTTAAAACATTTTATTTAGGAAATAAATCGGACTAAGCATAGTACTAATTTGTCATTCAATAAATATGAAACTGTAAAAAAAACAACCTAAAAATAGATATTTTAGGAGTTTTCTTTTTCTATAATTCTATATTTATTTGGTAGTACATTGTATGTGAGATAAGATGTAAGAAACCATAAGTAATAGTAATATTTAATATAGCTGGTTTAATGGTGTGATAAGCTGAAAAGGCTATAGTTTTTAGCTGTGATTGGGAATGTATATTAGCTTCGCTCATTTAATCTAGCCAAATGCAAGTCAAGATTGGTGTGTTGGGTAATTTGTTTAGCCTTTTATTCTTTAAATTGTCTGTATTGTGCTTATATGGATGTCATTAAATTCTAATTTGAGCTGGAATATATCACAATTTGGATTTTTAAAGGTTGATTTGTTTAAGTAATTGTAGTACCACATTTTAATTTGTATTCATTGATACATTCAGGAATATGTCCCTTGGTAATTTAAAATTCCAATCTTATAAATATTTCTTCCTGTTCTTTTTAAATTTATTTGTTTAGTAGAATGTTTTAGAAATGACTTATTGAATGTTTTTAAAATCATTTTAAACTATCACCAAAACTGGATGCGTAAAGCTTTCTTATAAACTTTTTTTTTTAAATAAGCATTATATTCATCACAATTTTATTAATTACAAACTAACTTTCCCTAGTGATTCATTTTTGAATCTGCAGCTTTTTCCCCCTCTTGGGAATTATCATTCATTATGAAATCATATTCTCTTGATTATTTTAATTTATACATTAATTTTTGTGTCCCGTTAAATGATGGTTATGTTAAAATACAATACATTTTCTGCTTTTATTTTAATAGTTTATAATCATTCTTACTTAATATTTTAAATTAATTCTATAGAAGCTGTTGTGTCAAACATTTACATTCTAAAACTTCTATTCAAGCGTCGTGGCATTATTGTAAAGAAAAGAGTGTAATTTTAAGTTTTAAATATTAAAGTATTGGTAGTATTGTAATATTGTAAAGCTTGCTATTGAAAAGGAATGTATGATAATGTGCATGAAAAAAAGACTAACGTATGACCGTGTGAATGATTCTATAATCAGTCTTTTGATGATTCTATAATCAGTCTTTTGATGATTCTATAATCAGTCTTTTGACGATTCTATAATCAGTTTTTTGTTATGTGTTGGAACAAATTATTGTTCATTTGAAATGAATATTTGTACTATTTACCCATTTGATAAAGTTTTTTTTTTAACTCCAAGAATCAAACATGGCAAATTGTTTTGTCATAAAGTTTATATAGCTAATAGTTCAGGGTTCGACTCCCTGCACCACCATCAAACTTATCATTGGTAAAATTAGGCCTTCATATTTCAGTGATAAGCTGTCATCTGTTGGCTTGTAATTTCTGTGCTGGTATAATTAGCTAGTTCCTAGGAATTGCAGATAAATCTCAAGTAAAAGTGTGTTTTAGATCTACTACTGCATTGTGCTGTCTATTGCATTTATTAGAATTAATTACTTTTTAATAACTCTTAACATGTTTGTAAGAAAGAAACTTTTTTTTTAGTGTAATTTTAATCTTTAGTTTTCAGTCTCATTAATTAGTTTTTGACGTAAGTGATCCTGTTTTAATAAATCTGCTTTATTTTGTTAGTACCAGGTTAAATTCTTAAAACAGAATTGTGATAAGTGCATGACCAATACGCTTAGTTATAGTAACTTAAGATCTATTTGACTAATTTTTGGTTAGTTGGATTAAATATTTACTTTGAAGAATTCTCAAGTCACTATCATATTGGCCTGATAAAGAGTATTTATATTCCACTAGATAGCTGTTGCCCACGGCTTTGATCGTGTGGAAGTTGATTATATACAAATATGAAAATATACATATGTATTTACAGATTAATTAAAAATATTACGTTACGTTGATGACCATAAATTGACCTCAGATCAAAAATAATGCAAGTCCGATACAAACTTTCACCCCCTTTTTCATCCCTTATTAAATAAAATTTCCAAAATTCCTGAAACACGTATTTATTTGTTTTACGTCAATAACCGAAATACAAAATTTTGTTTATGTAACTTTCAAAATGATGGACTTTATATTATCATACATATTATCATCCCCTATTTTGACCCCTTTGGGGTGGAATTATCTAAAATCCTTTCTTAGTGGGTGCCTACATAACAAAATGAGTATACAGTCCGAATTTCATGCTTGTAGCCTTGATAGTTTGCGCTCGGTGATGATGAATCAGTCAGTCAGGACATGTTATTTTATAAGTATAGATTGAAATGGGGTTGTTTGCCTGCATGTGGGTGTGGTTTTGCTAACTTTTTTGTTTCTCTGCAGTAAATTACTGCTAACCAGCTTTTGACCTGGATAACTGGCACTTTTCTTGTAGCTAAAAGATATATTTAGCTGAAATTCACTATTTTAGGTAATACTTTATTTTTTATGTCGTATTTGTGAATGAAAGGTAATTAATTTTGTGGTGTATTTTGCTAAATATTTAGGGCATGTTCACACCAAGTAACTTAGTTGAACAAAACTGGCTGATCAGAGAAATATGATATATTTGTGTTTAGGTATTGTTTCATGGTGGTTACTTGCAGTGGAAAAAAGTATTGAAATTGTTTGTCGAGGGGTTTATTTGAAAACAATAGAAAATTAAATACTTTTGTTGTAAAAATATTAATTTTGTTTCTGCTAATATTTATTTAAAAAATTATGTTGATCGAATTAGTTAGAAAAACAGCTGGGGAAACTCTTTCCTGAAAGACGTGTAATTTTCTAATGGAAGTTTTGTAGCCACCCTTTGTTTTCTGTTGATCTTAACTAGTATTTGATTGGTTTTGATGAGCTTCCTATTCTATTTTGTCATTTTTCTGTTCTGTGACAACTTAGTGATGTTCTTGCACTGTTAGCTCAAGGTGTTTTGACTTCAGTTTATATCCGCATGTACAGTTTCCTTCTGGCTATTTACTTGCTCCACAGTGCAAATCATTTATTCTAAAAATGAGACCACCAGCTGCTATTGTTTTAAAAATATAAATGTGCTGTGTTAAAATATTCCTTTTTACCTTTTTGCATTGGAAATATTGTTTTAGTGATTAGTTCTATAGATGTTTTGTCCACTTGAAAAGGAAACCTGCAGTAGGAATTTGGTTTGAAGAAACTTGTTAGAAATATGCTTTCTTAGAGGCCAGCATTGATACAATTTTATTTCGTGATTAGTGTTTAATTTTACATGGGTTGATAATAACGATCATAAGTGACCGCTGAAGGTTTTATGTATGAGAATACACAATACCTTTTTGGTCATATAAGATTGTTTTTTTCTTTTTCCATTGGTGGCCTTTAAAACTATTTTTCAAGTGACTTTCATGTTGGATGTTTTATGTAAGATTTAAAATTTTTATAACCTTTGTCAAATCCTAATATATTGCAAGGATTTATTTGGCTAGCTGCTCACTATGCTAAGGAAATGGAATTAGACTGCACTTATTCATCATGTGTCCTATAGAGTGGCCACATTTGGGGAAAATATGAAAATGTCGGGAATTTGTTAAAAGACCTGGGAAACCAGGCTACTGATTACTTTTTTAGTATATTGATAGATATGACTGATCATTTTGATTTCTTGAACATCCTAACCAGGGAAACCTTTTCCTGTGATTATGTGGCCATTCTTGCCAGATTACACTAATATGTGGGAAAGCACGTGGATATATCTTTTGATGTATTAAAAATATTGTGTAAAGATTATTTAAAAAAAGTCAAACTTCTAAATGCATGGGTACTCTTTGCTTAAGAAATATTATATAATTTTCAATTTTATCATTAGGGTCTTAATCATAATCACAAGCATGGCCCTAAATTAGAGTGCTGTTTTTGTGTTAGAATAATAATGCATTAATTCTTGCAAATTTTTCTTTGTTTTTAAATCATAGCCGCATATTCACCATTACTTTGGAAAAAAGGAACATAATGAGATTGTCTTTTTTGCTGTAATTTTTGTTTGTTTATTAAGCTTACATACATTGTTTGCAATGTGCACAGGTACATACATATTGATATTACTTTTGTACCTTTACATTCACTTATTATTGCATTTTTGCATTTTGTACAGTATCAAATTGTGCCTAATTTAACAAATGTAGCTCTGCTTTACTTTTTTTTTCAAGCCTAAGTACTGTAACTTTACAACACATTGTGTAAGCCATATGGAAATTGTCTACAACTAGGCAAACCATTAAGACACTTATTCAAATCATGAAAAAATATATTGTGACTAAATAGGGTTTAAAAAAACTTAAATAGCAGGACCAGATTTTGACCTATTTTAAATTTCAAAATGTTTCTACTGATACAGTTTCCTCACAAATATATTTAATAAGTCACATTTTTATAGTAAATATATTTTTTGCCATGATTTTAATTTATTCCATAAGGAAAATTTCCCAACTTGGATCACTATCAAAAAGATTCAAATATTTATTTAAAAAAAAACTTTTGTGGCTAATGGTATGACTGACTGACTATATCTGTAGAAAGCTTTATCAGACAAGTAAACAATTATCATTGCCAAGTTTGTGTTGATAAAAGTGCAGTTATTTTAGGCTTTAAACATCTTTATCAAGTTAATATATTACCTGAGAAATAGCATGTATTAATTAACTGGAAACAATAAACCCCAGAATAGAAATTAGTGTTTCATCTTTTATGAGAACTGATTACATGGGCACTGCGTTGATTACTATAAAGATTTTGATGACTTGTATCACATTTTTATTGGACATTTTGTCTTTCGATACTAAGCTTTCACCCTGTAATTATTTCATCTTGGAGCACAACCTATTTTCACATGATGAATTGTTTTAAATAATTTGGTATTTATAACTCACATTAAACTCGCATTAATAACTGAATAGATTGGAAAAAAAGTTTGGTACTTCTATCAAATCATAAGTAGACTTTGTTATTTTCCTGTGCGTTTCACTGTTTTTTAAATATATTTCTACATACGATATTCACATTCTTTCATTTTGTCAGGCCTTTGACCAGTTTTTTCATTTAAAATATATTTGTTTTAAAACCTTCAGCACAGTTTTCCTTGCCTTAATTTTGTTTATTTTGTGTTAGCATTCCTGAAGATTGCTTTGATGTTTTAGAACTATTATGCTTGTAATTTTAGTCTACAGAGAGGATATTATGATCTTTGCTGCAGGTGTGTACTGTGTATGAATTGGTTGCCAACATTGAGCATTTATACAAATTTGTGGCATGAACCGTTATAGTTTAGAAATGAAATCTTAGTTACCACACATGTATATGGCATTAAAGCTTTTTCATAACGCAAATACAGCAAAATCTCCCTTAACTGACACCCCTGATTAGCTGATTCTTCTTTATAATGGACAGTTTAAATTTCCCCTGCAAAAATAACATCAGGTCTTATGGGGAAATGTTTTCTCAATAACTGACACAAACATATTTATGCGTGCAAATCTCTAAACTGTGGATAAAAATAAAACACAAGTCAATATACATTATTTTACTGTGAGAATGTCAGGAATGCCATTGTCTCTTGTGAAATGTGAGCAGTCCTGCCTTTCGCCTCTAGGGAAAGTTAAAATCTTCTATGTAAAGCCTATTACACACTAGGAAACATTGTTTCCCAACATGTTGCACTTGTTTCTGGAACAGTTTGGCAACATTATTTCAAGTTTCCTTTGTGTTCTCCCATCGGGGAACACGTTTCCCTTGATCCATTTCAAATGGGCTACAAGAAACGATTGCTAACCTGGATGTGTTGACCAACATTTCTGGCAACAAGCAACTTGGGCAAGTAGGTGAAACTGCTGATCTAAATCGTCTTTTCATGATCCTGGGACCGACCCTTTTTAAAATAACTTCACTCACGTATCCTACAAATTTTGAAGTTTCTAAAACCACCGCTGTCTTCGAGCTTCAGTTTTGTCATAAGCTTATTTGCATAATACAAACCATTTTGGAGGACTGCAAACCTACCATTTTCTTCTTCTGTCTTCTTTAACAGCCCATAACTACATACAAAGCACAAGCCGTAGCAGCATCCTCAACTGAACTCTGTACTGGAAACAAATGTTTCATCATCGTAATCTGGGCGTGAAACAATGTTTCTTTTAAACATTTGCCAACAATCTGTTTCTCTCGTTGGCCAATATCGTTTAAATGTGTGTACTAAGCTTTATAATGACTAAGCTACTGAGCCTTCAACAGAGGTTGTTCCGTCAGTTAAGTCTGTATCTATGCACAATTATATAGACCGACTGTTCACATTTAATTTTATTTGTGTGTTGTTCAGTGTATAATGCAATATATACAGTAAGCTAGTACAATAGTTATCTCGTCATAATAATTATACATTATTCCACAATGCACTAATTAAATTGTAGTTTACACCATTACATGGGTGCATATAGATTAAACTGTTTCCAAGCACTAGGATTTATATATAAAATAACTGCAAGTTTTTATCTCTGTCCACTATGAATAGGTTTCACTGTAAATATTGCTGCTTACAATATATACATATGTGTCTATATTTGTTTGATCCCAGTGCTCGACTATGCCGACACTGGTCTTGTGGTCAATGACAAACATGCCACGAGGCTGTCAATTTATTGATCGGCTATGATTTGTGCATTTTGTTGTTACCAGTTTTGCCAACACACTCCTCTCTTATTCTAGATACCGAGTTTAACCCTTGCCACCTGGTTGAGTTGTATTGCAAATTTCTCCTCTTGCAGATTTCCATGCCCTTGCTCAAATAATTTTCTCGCAGTGTAGCCGTTAAAGCTCCCCTGTGATTCGGGCCAAACTGTTGTGGTCAGTGGCTTTCTACTGCTTTTGGAATGTTTTTTTTGTTTAGTTTTTAAACCATCTTAAGCACCCTTCTCCTCACCACTAGCACTCTTCGGCCACTTTTATTTTTTTGTCTAGTCATCTTAAATGTGACCTGTTACTAACCCCTTCACCCTGCACTCCTGCAACTTAATTACTGAAATGGATTAAAACTACCCCTTAGATGGCCGCAGAGGTAACAGCTTTTATTTTATAAGAAACACATTGTTGCAAAAAATAGATTTTTACAGATTAAGTTAGTTTACATGATTCGGAAGAGATTTTTGTTTTGTTTAAATATTTGTGTAACCTTGTACATATAAAATTTTAATATGAATGTCAAAAGGTTGTTCATTATCTTGCAGACCTAAAAAGTTAATCCCTGCGAATTTCGAGCTTTATACCTTCCTACCCTTCGTAACTTAGTCTAGCTTGGCAAGCCCACCCAGGGTATTTAGCTTTATAATATTTTTTTTTTTTTTTTT
>CABFVZ010000033.1:111086-143660 GCA_902151445.1 Timema monikensis
TTTTTTTTTTTTTTTTAGCTGTTGAGGTGGTAGATGTTTATCACAAAGTGACATGTATTGTGATTTTTGGCCTTGGAACCGTTGAACATACCAATTTTGTTTTAAATGTTTTTATATGTCTGCTTTATTTTCATGATTTGTTCAATTTTGACTTCTTCATAATTTGTACTTTGTGCTGGTATTTTAGAGTTACTAGAAACAATTTTTTTTTATTGGTTCGCCCTAATAGGTAAATGTCAAGACTAGGCTATGCATTATTTTTTATGCACAATTCTTAGTTCCTCTCAAACTTTGTTTAGCTAACAAATGCTAAAACATTTTCTCTGCCCTATCTTAATGTAGTATATTAGAGTTCCAAAAAAAAAAAGTATGTTACCCCCTTTACCATGAGATTGTTCAATGAATTAATAAAATTTCACCTACTGAGTGGGCATGGAAATGTTGCTGTTTGTTGCGAGCTGAACTGTGAATTTGGAGCGTTTTATGCCTTATTTAGTGAAAACTTGATTCTTCAATGGTGGCCATTGTGTTTTTGCAGGCTTATTTGCTTCTTGTTGGCAGTGCTGTTTGTGTATCTACTTAATTGCCAGATTAAATGAATTTATCCGTAAATATTAATGTTATTGTCGACATACACATTTGGCAGATACAAAACTTTCACCTTATTTTAAAGTAGAAAAGTTTCCCATTGGGTTTTGTTTGCCTTTATAGTAGTTGTAAATACAGGACTAATTTTAGTTAACATTTATAGACTAGTTGACTTTTTTTTTGTAACTTTCTGTGGTGGTTATTTGAATTAACCTATGATCAAATAAGGGTTTATTTAAAATCCTTTAAAAATTTGATTTCTGTTTGAATGGTCGTTACTAGCTTTCTAGGAATATTTCTAATCTTATTCGTGGTCAGAAGGGGTAGTTGGGAAACAAGTTGTATTCCTTGTTCACTGCTGTTGATACAATTTGTGATTTTGCGTGTTTGTTTCCAAACATAATTTTGTGGATTAAGATTTTTTTAATGGTTGTCAACTAAGTATACAAACGAGTTTCTGTAAACCAATATCTAATTTACATTTTGGTTGGTGCAAGAATTTATTTTTCGTCAGTTTAATGTCAATGAGCAATACTGTAAGTCACATGAATAATGATTAAAAGAAAATTTGTCACCACCTCAAGCTCAATTTTGAGAATATGTTGGACTTTGGTTTCTTTATTTTGTAATTGCAAATATATATATAGTTGGCAGCTATTAACTGCACGATTTGCAACATAATTTGTTTATATGTTGTAACTTTATTTTTAACATGTAACAAAATACAACAAATAATGTTTGTCAGCTGTACCTTGACTGTAAAAATTGTTATGATTGGTTGCATTTTCAAAATTCCACCTTTTTAAGATTTAGAGTTAAAAAGTTTTGAAAGAATTCTCTTTTCGACCGTTATGTATTTCTCCTGTTTTTGGATTATGCTTAAAAAAAATTTTGTTTAACATTTATTTTAATTTTGCACCAACATAATTGTGCTAATACTCATGTTTTTTTAAAATATTTTAATTCTTGTTTCACATAATTTTATAGCTACTAAATATTTCAAATGTTTCTCTAAATGTTCTTTGATCGGTTTCAATTTATATTAGCGTTTTATTATCATTTGAATGCTCTTTCTTATTTTGCTAATAATAAATTTTGAGTATATCACAAGTGGTTAATCTCAAGATTTTATTATTCTTTTCCATAGATGAATAAACCAATAGGCAAACTTTATTTTTATCTCATTACATTTTAATTTTGTATTGATAATTCTAAGTGGTACGCATTATTTTAAAATTAAAAATATTTTTAATCACTTATGAAGTAATAAAACCTTGAAAATGTAGAACTTCCTGCAGGTAGCTTCACCAGATGATTTATGTGACATTTTAACACAAGTTGAGCTCTAATTTGTCTTTAGTTGTCTAGTTCACAACTGTAATATCTTGAAGGCTGTTAACATCGCCGTAGCAAATCGTCTCGGCTTTTGGTGTTGCTAGCTCGGTTGATTCTTAACATGGCTGACTAGTTGTTGGGTGTGTCGAGTGTGTTGTAGCATGTTCCACATACTGTGTGTGTTCTGCCATTCTCTCGTTTACATCTTTAGGAATTCATTTTAAAATTGCACATATAAATAGATTCTAATATATTTGTTTTTTATTCATTAATTATTAAATCACAATTTCTTTAACTCTGTCTTAAAAAGTACTTTTTTTTTACTTTCCACATTTTCATTTATTAAAAAAAATTGTTCTGCATTTTGTTACCTGCCTATACACTAAAAATTTTACTTGATAAAAACAATAAGTTGTGATAATATACTTAAAATTACATGATTGCTTTAAATAGTTTTGTATCCATATGGTTAAAGTTCCAATTACTCATATTTTAATTTAAACCATAATTTAGCCTAGTGTTCTATTCCAAATAACCTTATATTTTAATTTGTAGCTACATTGTTTTGGCTGAAATTTTAATGTGCATATTTTTTTAGAACACATGTGTTTCTCTTGTTTTAGTGTGGTGCAATGGATGATTTGTTAGTGTGTGCTGTTCCTTATTTATTTTTCCCTTAAGACAAGTGAGTTTTTGAAACATGCACTGTGGCTGACCCCATTTTATTCTCATTTTACAGAATTTGTAACCATGATGACATCCAAGTGAAGCAAGTGAACGTCTTAAAATTTGGCGTGAATGAAAAATGTTGCTACTATCAAGAAGAAATAAAACGAACCTGCATTTCTGCTTTCCATTCTGACCACTTGAATTGGATATGAAAGTAGCATAAAACTTGGAAAGAAGTTTGATTCAGTTGATGTATTTAAAGTGATTGTATGATAAGTGATTTTTCAAAGAATGATTTTTTTTTAGGGTTTTGTTTTGTAAAATATTTCCAATTTGTTTCAATGTGATTTTTATTGGTCATCTTTCATTGTGAAAATTGTCGGTAACTTTTAAGGAAAAAAAAATTAGGAGTGAACATTTGTGATGTAGGTGTTTAAAAAAACATTTTGCCCGCCCATCTCTTCCTGTCACCGCCTTCTTTGTTTTTAATTATTCCCTAGTATTGTCACAGAAGGCCTTGATTCAGCGAAGCCATTTTAACTTAAAAGGCAAAAACAATTTTTTTTTTGTTTTCGTCTTGTTTTGTGTTTTAATGAATATAAATTTATCTAAAGTAGGAAGTATTAATGTTTCAAGTTGAAAGCAAGCACTTGTCTGTTTTTTAGCTGTCACAAAAAAATATATCTTTATGGTGAGCAGGATGGGGTGACCCCATTCTGTAACATTCCTTCAACAACCTTGTACAAAAAAAAATGTCTATGTTTAAATAAATTATATGAAAAATGTTTACTATGTTTGAAAATTTAATTTTTATTTCTGCGATGTTGGAGAGAGTGAGGTGTGGAGCTGGGACTCTTGTTGGACTGAACTGAAATGCTGTTGTCTCCCACTAATGTATGGTTACTTCCTCCACAGCAAACTACTGTAATTATAATTGTAATTTGGTGACATAGGATTGATTGCATTGAATATAAAAGACAAATAAATGTGTTTCTTCATTCTCGACTTATTGATTTATAAACAAACTTTCCTCTCCCTCTTGGGATATAAAATGATTAAAAATAGAGTTTGTGAAAGATTACACCTGTATAGTTAATAACCTTTTCCATAAAAAAATTCTCCATTTATTTTATTATTTCAGGAGAAATTTCTAGTGTTATCTAACTTTGCAGATGCATTATGGCTTGTAAATATGCTGTCCAAAGGATGGTGTAGAAAAGTTGATAAGATTTTAAATTTTTATGGATTAGAGATTAGACTAAAAATTCAAAGCATAATTATATCGCATGAACTAATTTATTATTGTATTTATGCATTATAAGCATATATATGATTTAGATCTTATGCATGTATAGGTTCTTGTATGTTATCCTGGTGAAAAGTAATTTTTTTTATACCTCTAAATGGGTGACCTGGTGGTCCGAGGTTCAATCATCGGTCCCGGTGCAGATTTATCTGATTATCAAACCCTTCCTTCACCTCCGACAAGACGTGTATTAATCACAACTTGTGAATGTGTGGAATGCCAGGCCTCCATCGTGGTTCGGATCCCACGTTAAATTGTAAGTACTCCATTTCATCTCACAATCACCCTACCATTACACACTAGCGTAAGTGCTTATAACCCGAACGGGTAGTAAGACACAATGCTAATATTAATAATATACTTCTATTTAATATCCACTAGGAATTTAAATATTTTATTTTAGCACAACATCTTACTACCTGTTTGGATTATAAACTTGTGTGATAATTAGGTTAATGTGTTAGGTATGAGGAAGATAGAATTTAGAGAAAGAGTACATGTGTGTACAGAGTACAAGGCATATCGGTGGTCTATAAGTTCACTGGAATGGACCCGTCATAAGACAGGACACCCAATAATACTAATAAAAATACAAGACAGCTACAGTTTGATGTCACATCTTCGTGTGTTTCTTCAAGTGTTTTCTAATGAAGTCTCAACAATACTTATCTCTAATCAATTTGTACATACATCTTAGTTCAGTGTAAAGTATGTGTGTGTGCGCGCTTATATTAAAGGACCCAAGTTTGAATCCCAGAACTATGGAAATTAATCATTGAATTGTAAGTTGGGAGATTGGCCACTGTGTTCTAGTATTCGGTTAGTTTGTAAGCTGTGTACTGATATAATAATTTGGCTTAAGAAAGTGCAAATTAAATATCCTTTATAATTTTAATTCACAATTTATTTTTCAAACAAATATTGATCAATTACATCGATCTAGAAATGGGCAGTTCAGTTCAAAGTAATTCTGTTCACTAAAATTAGCAGTTCATCAATAGTTCATGAAATACATCTTGTAGTTCAATTCAAACTAGTTGGTGTCAAAAGACCATCTAGTTCAATTAGTTCAGATGAAGGAAAAGTTCAATTTAAACTATTAGTTCGCGAACAGAAATCAAATACTTATAGAGCCATCTGATAAAGCTTATAGACTATTTTGAGCTAAACCAAATAGTGCATAACTTGTTTCACAGATGACTCTGTCGGTAGTAGTTAGACCAAATAATAAAAAATACTTTGTCTCCTAGATGACTATCAGTAGTAATATTTAAATCTAGCTTGTTTCACAGCGGAATCTGTCACTAGTACTAAGCCAATTAGTACATAGCTAGTTTCACAAATCTGTCAGAAGTAATTAAAACAAATTTGGTAGTACATAGCGTGTTTCACAGATGACTCTGTTGGTACTAATATTTAGTTTGGTGTCTCAGAAACTAGAAAAAATCTTTATGAGAATTGAGATCCACCAATGATTGTCTTACTTAATCTTGTAGCCCGTGCTCAAATTGGGGAAATTTTAACAACCGGAACGGTAACAATTAACAATGAAATCACATTTCAGTTTACAATACTAATCTAATTAAGTGATAATTACAATTAATAAGGATTTAAATCGAAACAAAAAAAAACACCGCAGTAAAATGATATCCAATATTTAATTATGTGGGAAGGCACTAGTCTTAAACTGTATAATATCCATTGTTAACTAAAATAATTTATAATCATATTCAAAACTAATTATTTTCAGCATAAGAATTAATAATGACATCTTGTTGACATTAAAATATTAGCATTACTTTGTTGTTTCACATCTCTTTCACTCTCGTAAAGATTAAGACACTTGAAACATGTGAAAGATACCTATCATTTGTGGGGAAAATTCTAGACTGAAATTAATTGAATTACAATGAGAGAAATATGCGTGCTAAAACATTCCCCAATCACTTCTTGTGGAGTAAAAAAGAGTTTCATCCTACAAACTCTAACTACAGAAGAGGAAACACATGGTACCTGAAAATTAAAAAAAAAAAAAAGCTTTATTTTACAATGTTATGACAAATTACGAGAATGTTAAGAATTATATTATTTAAACCATGGCATGTGAACATTTTTATTTAACTGTAAAATGTTTTGTAACAAACACTTCATTAAATTGGCAGAAACAATCGGGTATTCTCTTTTTTAATATAAAGCCCTTTCTCATTACCATCATCAACTGTTTTCAGCCTGGGGCCGGGTCAGTTTAGTAAAATGCCTCCATCTTCCTCCATTCTTCCTCATTTAATAGTTTCCATTCTTTCACTTGAACAATATCTGTTAAATGCTCCTCCCATCTCTTTTTTTTGGCCTCCCTTGCGGTCTGTTGCCTACATACTTCATTTCCTTCATTTTCTTCGGCATGCTTTCTTTTTCCATTCTCATTACATGCCCATACCATCTCAAGTCTTACTTCCTCTAATATTTCATGTAACCCAACTCTTTCCCAGATAACTTCATTCCTAATCTTGTTTTGACAGCTCGAGTATCGGTTTGTTTCAGCCATTGTCTTACTAAGCCTGTTGTGGTAAAGCCCTTTCTATTACGGGCAATTTTTTTGTTTAAGTTTTATTTCGGACCACACCAGGACAGTGTTTTTTAAAAACAAATATTGGCAGTACTACCTGTGTTATAATTTCGTATGTATTTGCATATTTCAAACATTACATAGGTCTATATTGAGACTTAAATTTACATGTAAATTCTGACTACTGATCAGGTTGTTTTTATTAAATACTCTTAGCATTTCTAAAGATTTAGCCGCAGACAAACGGACACCATTTGTCCATTTTTAATTTCATTCAATGCAATAAATATTTTCAAGAAAATATGTTTGGTTATAAAACATATACATAAAGGAAATATTGTAGCTAACTAGAGTAGATATTTAAAATTTTACACGGAACATAATTTATAAAAAAGATTTTTTTTTGCTGGTTCACTTTTGGCACAGAGTTCAAAACTTCAAATAGGTACATACGGTATTTACACTATGAAAGACAATGTGAAACTGAAGGTAGAAATCTTCTACCTGCAAACAGAAACAACAAATGCCCTTTCCATAAATAATTTCCACAATAAAGACCACAAAAGGGGAGGTGAAAGAATAACATCTGTAAAATATGTATGTTGAAGTCATTGTCTTGCTATAGGAATCGGCTCTGTTGTGAAGCAAATTCTTGGGAAACCCAGTGTAATACAAAATACAATACACTATACAGACACGTAGTAGGATCTGGGTTCATTCAGACTAGAATAGAGAACCTTTTGGTAAACCATGGGAAGAAGTAGCATTCTAGTGTGCCAGTCAGAACCCTTTACACTTGTGTTGTATCAACCAGAATGCTCATAATATTTTTTCGTATCATTCGGAATGGCATTCCGGCCCAATTCGAGCACTGCTTGTTGCTCAAATTGAACTGGTTCAGCTGGAGGAACTGTTCAGTCTGAACTATTTTCGAACTACACCGCTTTAACCTAGACATAGAAATTATCGAACCCAGTCATATTATATGATATACCCAGCCACTATTTTAAGACTGGATCTATTATGAATGTGTGATTTGGTTGTCTAGCTTAAAGCTACAAGAAAAAAAAATCCATAGGGAATAAAAGTCTACTTTTTGTGATGCCAACCTGTACAAAGATATCGACTATGAACGTGGTGAAATTAACTTTGATAGTGAAGGGGTTGAAGATAACTGTGGCAAGTCACAATACATCAACCTTTGATTCCTATATCCAGGTTTCATTGTCAACATGTATTCGAAACATATTTTGCAACATAAGTTTTTTTTTAATGTTGAAGAAAAAATAAAATACCTAATGGTAATGATGAAAAGTTACTTTATTTACAATACAATTTTGATCACTTCTCTTACTAATGTAGTATCCAATTAGAGTTGAAACTATTTAGTCCTGTATGTTTTGAATCTGTTGCCATTAGTTTGTGACGCGGTCACCAGCAGAGCTATGGCTACAACGTAAAACAAATTTGTGACTGTTAGCAAAGAGACGCTAGACTTTGCGTCCAAAGTTATTATGACCGACCACTTTGTGAGAGCATAGTCCTTGCAAGCGCAAACATTTTTCTAATAGAGTGATGCTAAGTTGCGCAGCCACTTTACTTTTACTTTGGTTTGCATTACGAGGTTATGTTATACTGGATGAATAGTTAGTTTCATATTTTGTGTGTTTTGCTTGTTCAGTGCTACTCTATATTAATTACTTAAACTAAGATCAGCTCTACAAAATGAACAAGAGATTTCTAAAGTTACATTTGTTGGTTTTATGGCAAAGTGTCGAAAGGTGGAGATTTCTACTTTTGTGAGGACAAATATGTGATGCAAGCAATTCGTTTGAAATACTAACACAATCTAAATATAGACCTATATCAGAAACGTATTTTCCCACCAAAATGTAATATTATTATTCACCATCAACGCAATGATAATTGTGGAATGCTAATATTAAGATTGTTTTTAATTCCCTTCAAATCACAAGATGCAATTAATTATTAAAAAATATACATAATTCGAAGAATAGTAAATTTAACAGTAATTTTGGGGGTTCTTGAATTTAAAGAAAATGCTTAGAAGGGAGGACATTTTTGACTTTCTAAACTAACATTATTAGTATTATTAGCACCGTGCCTTACTACCTGTTCGGGTTAAACACACTTACGCTAATGTGTAATGGTAGGGTGATTGGGAAATTAAATGGAGGACCTACACTTTAACGTGGAATCCGAATCACGAACCACGGTGGAGGCTTGGCATTTCACACATTCACAAGCTGTGATTAATACACTTATTGTCAAAGGTGAAGGAAGGGTTTGGCAATCAGATAAATCAGTGCCGGGACTGAGGATTGAACCCTGGACCGTCAGCACAAAAGTCTGCCTCTTACCCCTAGACTACCAGGTCCCCCTAAACTAACAAAATTAGCACATAAATTGTATTTTAAAGTCGAGTAGGGTATAGATAACATTTATTTATCAACCTCAACTCATATAAACTAAAATAAATTTCAAAACATCTGTATATTTTTTTAACCGTGGTGCACTTTCTGACTTTGGCAACATCAAAAAATGTTATAATGTACTGATACAAAATATTAGTTTATTGTATGAAAAGTGCTCTTTTTGAAACAAAGCCTTAAAAAAGCATATGTTTTAGTTATAAAATGTGGAAATTATCTGTTTCTAATAGAATATCACACACTTTGTTCTATTATCAATAGTTTTGTAACACAGATATATGACGATAAAAAGCACACATATTAGAAAAAAAAAACATTGTTTCTTTATTGGCAAACTACTCATAAGCCAGAGATTATAACATTATATGTTGATAAAAAATGTATTACAATATTTAGAGTAAAACAAGTTGTGTGTGTATTGAATAAGATAGGCTTAGTATTTTTCCATTTCAAATCGGAGATGATGCAAGAGATTTCTCAAATTAATTTAGGTTAAATCTTTCTTGCAAATATTGTGATTGGATGTTTGGAAAATAAAAATATATATGAATAGTAATCAGTCAAGAATACCAATACTTTGAACTAAATTTACCTTATTTCTAACCTCTAAATTCTTAAAAGGTAATCTTCTTTGGAAAAGTTTTGCCAACTGTTGCGTTGACGCTAGAAGAAAAGTCGAAGCTAAAACTAGTGGACAATCAAAGTGTTATGGTCATAATAACCCAAACGCTATCTTTTCCTTGAGAGTGAAGTTAACTAACAGCAGCAACTAACTTTGTGTTGAATGGTCATAATACTTCTGCAGGACTGTGGTATTAGTAAAACAAGGGCGCCTAAGTTGTTTACGTCCGCATCCGAGTGTTTTGGTTGTACTTTCTCATTTTGGCCTGCGTTCTGGCTGTAGTTAAGCCCAAGAGACCAAGAGTTGTGAAAGGAGGTGGAATCATTCCTGTTATAAGCTTTATTCTACCGTGTATGACAGAGAAATGCATAATGAAGTAGAGTTATTTAGCATTTGCCTAACAAATAGACATAAGGGGTATATAAATCGTTCTTAGAAAAAAAGTCCAATTCTGTGGCCGGGTATATGTCTGGTCCCAAGGGTGCTGGACTAAAGCGTTTCAACTGTAATTACATTAATTTCATTTCTTTAAATATTGCCGCCTTCTATCAAAAATGACACGACCAACCAAAGTCTCAAATTGTCACGTCACAGTGTCGCTCCTGAGAATATCAAGTTCTTCAGGTGTGACGTGAAGTCTGAGCTCCTTCTCGATCAACAAGTCTTGTATATGGGGTAGTTCCTCTGGCAGGAGCTTCACTGCATCCAAATAAAGAGCCTGGAATAACAAAATAATATCTGGTTCATTTATGGACACACTTAAGCAAATGAACTCTATTCTATTTTTGCAATTAATTTCAGCAAATTTTAAAAACTGACAACACTCATTAGTAATACTGATTATAAATAAATAAATGGATTATGAGCAAGAAGAGTGGAGAGGAGGGGGGGGGGAAGGGAGATTATGGTACTTGATAGCAAAATAATATTTAAGAAGGCTTGCCACAAACCAGGAAAACAAGGAATTTCACAAAATGTAGTAACAGGAATATTTGTTAATTTAGGACATTTAAGTAATAGCTTAATTTATCTAGGTGGTCTTTGGATGGACGAAAAACAGAACTGAAGAATTAAGCACATTGATTCAAACATATCTTATTACCCCATAAACAAGGGTGGTGAACCGAGAGAAGAGCTATTTTCCCTATCATTCTTAAATTATCCTGTTTTAAACATGCTACATGACTTTACACTTAGTTTGATTAAAGGAGGAAAAATGGTGGAAGGAAAAAGGAAGATGGAGGCATTTTACTAAACGGATCCGGCCACAGGTTGAAAATAGATGATGATAGTGGTGATCATAAGATGGAAGTGTGAACAAATGAAAGATAAGTTTGTTTTCTGTCAATGCCTAACCTAACTCTCCTTTCAAGTTGGCTTCCTTCTCTATCACTTATATTGCATTAATGTAGTGTTTTTCACATTTGCTTTCATTATTATTACTAAAACACTTCTATAGTGGCTGTATGATGGTTGTTATTGATGATGATGATGATGATGATAACCACATGCACCGACCTTAACCCATGGGCATCTCTCCACAGCCTGATAAAAGGCAGCACGGCAGGTGGACTGGTTCTCTTGCGTGTAAAGGAACTGAAGATACATCCTCCAGAGTAAGGGACAGGAGCGCGTGGCTCGATGAGTACACAGGCGTCCGTACACAACGCTCAGTCGGTGTCTGTGACTCAAATCAGGAATTACAGGACCTACTAAGGGATAAAAAGACAAGCGGTGTTGTTTGGTCTCGTTCTTACTAAGGAAGATATCGTGTGACATTGAAATATGTTCTTGCTTATATTTATGTATTATTTTAAGCTATAATTGCCTCTTTCAATATTACTACTATTGCAAAAAAAATAAAGTAATATCAAAAGAGGCGAAGATGGCAGTATTTAAAAGCGTGTTGATGCCAACATTATTTTATGGAAGTGAAGTGCGGGTTTGTAAAACGAAACACAAGAGCAAGGTGAATGCGGTTGGAATGAGATATATTAAGAAATGTATGTGGAAAAACTCGTATGGACAGAGTCAGTAATGAATGGGTGCTGAAGGAGTGTGGTTTGGAAAGGTAATCCAATGGGTAAATGTGAAAGAAGCGTCTTATGTTGTTTTGGACATGTTGAGAGGATGAGTGTGGATCGAGTGATGAAGCAAATATATGAAGGTAGAGTGTGTGGGTCATAAGGAAGGGATAGGCTATGTAAAACATGGCTAAATGTTGTAGAAGAATGTTTGAAAGAGATAAACATTAAGAGCTTTAAGAATAAAAGAGCATGCATGAGTCAGTGTGGATGTTGTTCAAGTGAAGGGAGTATGCAAGGATAAGGAAGTGCGAAGAAGGTTAGTGAGGATGGATTAAGCACAAAGTTATTTTTTTAAGCTATATGCATAGTTTCTTGCCTACCCAGTAAGGGAACAAGGTTATTAGGTATGTATTTTATACTATTGTAATAATATGTTTACTTTTAAATATATTGCATCATCCTTAAGGCAATTTTTTAATCAATATAATTTGTAAGAATGAATTATTGCTTTCATTGAATTTTAATCCGTGTTTTGTGATTTTTTTTACACAAAGTTACTAACAACTTAACTTTTGAAGATAAGAATAAGCAGTGTGACTTTTAAAATAAATCTAGTTCATTCAGTCAGGATTCAAATCCCATACCAGAGTTAAATTCACTAATAATGAGCAAATATAATTTAAATATATGTCAAATTCGCCTATTTATCTATTTGTTAAGTCAATTTCAAAACAATTTACATTTGATTTTAAAATGTTAATCCTAATAGCCCATTATTAACGAGCTAACCTTTTCCCAAACTTAGGTATGTTGGGTATATTTTTGTTGTTTTTGATGGATTTGACAGTTTTTTTCTATGTGAAACAACTCAAGTTGGTTCAAAACCGGTGTTTTAAATAAAGTGTGGGGATGGAATATGAGGTATGAACATACCAGGGTGTAATAACTCGCGACTGATCTCGGCTGCGTCATCAACCCACAAATGCCTTCTATTGGCCAGAAACAAGTGGAACAACTGTGGAGCAACTGCATCACCGTGGGAGAGACTGCGTGCAAGCTTCCACCAGGGGCTACCTACACACCCGTGACTGCACTGTAACAGACAACCAATAAGCGTAGTTAAATATTGCTGTAGTCAAGAGTGGCAGACACAGAGAACATGTAGTTAAATACTGCTGTAGTCAAGAGTGGCAGAGACAGGGAACATGTAGTTAAATACTGCTGTAGTCAAGAGTGGCAGACACAGAGAACATGTAGTTAAATACTGCTGTAGTCAAGAGTAGCAGAGACAAAGAACATCTTTAAATTGTTGTTTTTTTGTCATCCTGTTTCACTACCCGTGCAGATTAAACACAAATTTAATATTTGGGCTAAGGTTTTAAGGAGGAGGAAGATTGGATTTAGAGAAGCATACCTACATTTGTGTGGAGAGAGAGAGAGGAAAATAATTTAGGAAAAACGACCCACAGTACGACCGACCAGGATTTGAACATCAATCTTTCTGTCAACAACAGTCCAGTCTATTGAAAGTTTGAAATCTTAGACCATTCGACCAACAAAGCTGGTAGCATTTTTTAGTGCTGGCCTACACTTGGTAAGAGTTGATGTTTGTACAAGCAGAATTCCGCTGAAAGACATTTGAATGAAGTGATTCAGAATCTACTTCGTCATCATCATTATTATTATTATTATTATTAGCACCGCGTCTTACTACCCGTTCGGGTTATATGCACTTACGCTAATGTGTAATGGTAGGGTGATTGTGAGATGAAATGAAGGACCTACAGTTTAACGTGGAATCCGAACCACGGTGGAGGCCTGGCATTCCCCACATTCACAAGATGTCTTGTCAGAGGTGAAGGAAGGGTTTTTCGTCATCATTAGAGCCCAAATTTGTATGCACAATCAAATAGTAAAATATGCACGAAATATATTTTTTTTTAAATGCACCATAATATGCAAAAACAAATTAACAAAAATCAAATAAACTATTTGTTTTGTGGAAAATTTTTTACCTTATTCATGGCTGTTACAGTATATAAGGAAAGTCATCCTGAGATTTTCTTCTGTGAAGCTCCTTTGTCTATAATTGAAGATTGTTTTTTTTATACAGTGAAAATTTCCTTTTGACATCGCATGATGTCACAGGTGAATGTGAAAAACACCACAGTTATTCATTGGTGAGTTCCTCTTCTATTTCAGTTTTTTCACCGACAACTTTTTGCTAATTTGATAGAATGTTTTGTAACCAATATTTTTATTTAATACCTGACCAAGATTATAGAATGTAATTTTTAGCAACATTGTGAATTTATGAAGACAATGCAACCAAAATTTGATCCATCAGAGAAGGCGAGTATTGCACGAAATTACTTCGTACCTCCAAATGTGTTATAATTTCAGGTAATTTAGAGAAGCAGTTATGGATGTACTGGATATTTTCCTCGATGCCATCTTCAGAACACACACACTAACACTCACTCATCTAGTTTTGTTTTATTTTATAACCAATTAACTGCAGAGATTTATTTAAATAGTAACCAGCCGATGACAATAAGGGTACAAGTAGGGGTGGTTGGGCAGCAAATATTTCTAACGTGCGGGCTTGGGTGGGCATTACAAAATTACACTCGGGCATGGGTAGATTCGGGTGGACATTTCATTTTGCAAACAACTTTGTCATAGGCCTATAAAATTTCAAATCATAAGTTTAACAGTCTAATTTAATTTAAAAAAAAAGAAGATAGAAGCAACTTTGTCACAGGTTTATTAAATTTTGAAAATTACAAGGTAAAACAGTTACATTTGATTAAAAAAAGAATTAAACAGTTAGTTTATGCTCAACTATGTATTGTTATTACTAATGCAGATTTCACTTTGCTTTGTGAAAGTTCTGTTGGAGCATAACCAGTTCTTCTACATTTTCTAATTTAAATTAAGTTTTCGCAAGCATAGGGCCTAAATATCTCAGTGTGGAAATGTTGAATTTGTTATGTTGTTGGCAGTGACAAGGAACATTAAATCGTAGGAATCTTGATTTTGCTATCTTGTAGACTTGTAACCTGTGAGAAACATTATCGTATTTTTGTTGAAAGCAAACATAATAACTTACACATTAATACAAAATATTACTTACCTATGTTTAATATTAGTTGAATTGAAATAATTCAACTATGAATATCAGTCAAATACTATTTTTGTCAAAGTTTGAATTAGAGGTTAGTGCCAACATGGTATTATAAACTTATCAAGTTCTCAAGATGCCCGATATTTCAAGTACTGGATAGTACAACAGTTACGAGTAAAATATGCATATTTACCTTGAACATTTAAAATATGCATGCAAAATCATTTTCCCCTGGAATATGCATTTATATACACCATAAAAGCCAGCCAAATGATCTATTAAGGTGTAACTTAAAAAGTATGCCGTTTCTGCATACCTTTGGATATGTAAAAAAACATGCATTTTGGATTCAAATCCAGGCTCTAGTCATCACCATGAACTGTTTGCAGCCTATGGCCAAGTCTGTTTAGTAAAATTCTTCCATTTTCCTTTATCCCTCCTCCATTCATACTCCCTTAATCTAGTTAATTATTTTCCTCTTACTCGCACACTTGCTGTTATCTGCTCCTCCCATATCTTTCTCGATCTCAATTGCTGTATTTTCCTTCCAAACTCTAGCTTCATCGTATTTCTTGGTGCTCTCTCTCTCTCTCTTTCCATCTTCATTACATGCCCATACCATATCAGTCTTGCTTCCTCTACTATCTCATGTACTCCAACATCCTCATTACATGCCCATACCATCTCACCCTTGCTTCCTCTACTATTTCATGTACTCCCTGTAGCCTAGCTCTTGCTCGAACATCTTCATAAACAATCATACTCAGAATCTACTATGTATAATCAGTTGAGTTCAACCGTCCTAAGAGTCTCAAGCAAGCGCTAGCTAGTACCTCAAGTTTGGCTACAGTTGCGAGGAAGTTCAGGTTGTTGGGGAATTCATCGAGTGCCTGATGGAGTATTCCCCACAGTTCAGAGTAAGTCCCTGCCGTGGACTGACAATGATGGTGCATCACCATGACATAGCATTCCAGCAATGCCTCTCGCCTACACGCCCATCTGAATTCACAAAACAAACATTTTAACATTATCAGAGTTACAATTTACATCTAAACATCCCCAGACTCTATAAGGTTTTTAGGAATAAATTTGGATCTCCTCCCCCCCCCCAACTAGAGTTCACAAGCAGATATACCTAACATTGAGTTATATATTGTCATAACTTTACATAAAACTAGCTACATGTGTTTCACATTCGATCATTGTATTTATATTTTGGGAAGCTCCATTATGGAATACATGTTCCCCAAAATGAATATTTGTTATGCTTGAAATGTTTTGGTGTTTGTTATTTATCCAAATGTACATAATATTCCTTAAAATTGTTTCCAAAACAACTATGCAGATTATTTGGATTTTTAAAAATTAAATATAACATTAAGACCTAATGAAAAAAAAATATATGGATGAATAAGAGTTAATTATTTTAGATGGAAAATATAGGAATGATAGTTAGAAACATATTATGTGGAAAAAAATACACAATATGACTTTTATAATAAAAAGAAGAACACAGTTTACACTTCTGCCATTGGACAGAGGGGTAACTGCTGCCTCTTAAAGAAAATTGATTGTTACCACCCAATCCCCCAACCTAGGTTTCGTTCTATCGGAACTAATCAGGAGGGAGTGTGAAATGCACAACACAACATCCTAAAAGGGGGGAAAAAACAAAAAAGGAAGAAATAGATAATTGTTAAAGAATGATTGTAAATTTTTTACCAATTTAAGAAAAATACCAGATTTAAGATTTAAAAAAATAATCCAATGTTTGAATTGGAATGTTATATAAGCCTTTTTAATGCTTAGGCTTGGTGTTTTAGCCCTGTTAACATTTAAGATTTAATTACTCTCCCTATTTTCTATAGCAACTTAAGAACTAACCTACTCTAGTAACACTTTTTATTATGTTTCTATAATAATCATTGGTAATGAATATGATTATAAGTATAAAAAAACTGAGTGATAAAAATGTAACCAAATAGTATATATTAAAAAAAATAGTTTTTAATTTAAGAGAAAATGGACAGTAATAATTTCTTGCTAGAGTTAGTATTCAATTTGAGTTAACAAATCTTAATATTTGATAGAATTACAATTTCAAATTCATCAGGATCTTGGATTCAGGTCTGAGGAAATTTAATTCAAATCTATAAGTCAAAGTTTTGAATACGTTAATTTTTTAAATAAGTCAAGTTAGCATGGATTAGTGATTTTTTTTAACTTTAGAGCTTTGTAAATTTCAGGATATTAATATTCTAACAATTACTTAAGCACAATTGATTTGACTTTTTTTTTACTAGAATAAATTTAATATATATCATATAATATTTATCCTAATGTTTGATTTGAATTTTCTAGAATTTAGTTATAAGGTATTCAATTTGAAACATTTTTATTTAAAATATATTCAATTAGAAATTGAAAATAGTGGATTCGCACAGGCCTAGTAATTTCAGTTATTGATTGAACACTTCTGCTTACACCGTGAGCACAGAGTCCGCCTCGAATGTAGCGCGAGGAATCTTGACCAGTGCGTCCAGTAACATAGCACTGGCTGTCCACGGGGAGTGGGTTAATGACAGGAACCAAGCGTAACAGCTAATCCAATCCACAATAAAGTCCGGCAAAAGGTGTTCCATACCAACCACTTCTGCCGCAACTGAGTCACTGTCAACCAACAGCTCTGCGGTGATGTGGTGAAACTTATCCACAGTCTGAGCCACTTGCTCTAGAGACATTGCTCTAGGGACATCCAACAAGGGGATCCCCAAACCCAAAGCCACCAACACCTGCACGGCAATCTCTTGATTGGGCCCCTGTACAGTGTCGCTGCTCTTTGAGAGGTCATGATGAAGCGATAGCTCACATAGCGTCCTGTACAACGAACAAAGTCCGGATTTTTCCTGGTCATCCAACACACACACCACTGGCACACCAATGTCTCGAGCTAATATGGCAGTTTTAAGTATTTTAAAAGCAGAGTCATGATTGCCTAACTCATACTCGATCAACGCATACTCTCTATAAAGCACTAAGTTGTTGCGGAAACATTCCCTCTTAAGGAAGTCTTTAATCGACGATTTAAGCTTCTTCTTCCTGTGTTGAGGTAACTTACACCGACCTTGGTTGTCCAAGCTGATGAGAAGACGTTCAAACCGGAGCCACCAAACAAACACTGCAGTTTGTGACGGTTCTTTGAGTGATTCGCCGCAAGCTTGGAAGACGTTAATTACAAAATTTAAGTAATGTTCTTGGCCCAAGTGCTCGAACAAATATTGGGGGCCAGAGGTCAGTTCGGTTATGTCTTTAAGAACGTCCACGCTGCCAAGATCGACTGTACCAAACGTGGTGAAAGCGGGAAGTAAGCTTTCAACAGTGTCTAGCCCCCACGAGACTTTGGTTAATCTGATCGCATGGAGTGCTGTATGACGGGAAGGTAGCAGGGGAACTTTTAGGAGTACCAACACAATGGTTACTAGATGTATGTCGAGAGAGGATGTGGTCACAGGGTGGAGGAAATCTGAAACATCATCTGGGAAGACAACCCTCTGCGGATCTTCACAGTTTGTGGGTTTGTCCCAGGGCAGCCAGTGGACCCCCTCGCGAAGTTTCTCTACTCGCAACCAGAGTGTGGGTAGAGGCAGCTGGGAATTTAGTATGCTGTCTTCTAGGGTAACTGAAATCAAACACCATTTCAAGGAGGATTGAACAGATAGCAATTATACTAGGGATGAAATCCTTGAATCCTCAAGGATATTTTAGATTTGAGATATTAAAAAGATTAATATAAAGATTCTTTTTCCTTCAAAAATTAGAATTTGTTTTAGAGCTTTAATACTGTTTATGATTATAAGAAAAACTTAACAGCCACACCCCCGACCATTATTTTAACACTTAATGCAATGTATGAATATTTAATTAATGCATTTTAACGAAAAAATGTATTTAGTTACTATTTATGCTTTTCTATTATTATGTTATATTCATTTTTCCTCTTATTTTATTAATTATTTATAAGATTTTAATCTTAGATTTGGGACCCGAAGATAAAATGAAGGTACAAATTTGACCCATCTCTTAATTTTGTGTGTATCATATTAAATATATAAAATACAACATTTAATTTTTCTATACATCTATTTAATCCAAGTGCTGCCATCTTTTCAGTTAAATCATAACTAAAACAATCATATGTTGATAATCAACCCTGCAGTCCAACCAGGAACATCAGTCAACACTTTTGACCTGAAGAAGCTGTGACAGTGAAAGTTTGCCTTAAAAATGTGTTTGTGTTTTTGTTAATGTTCTATCTAAGCAATTTCCAAACCAGTATCACCAAGGAAAGTGGGCTGGAAATAGGTCCCAATTTTACCCACATATTTATTTATAGTAGAATTTTGGTAAGGACTTGTTAAAAAACACAAACTTTTTTTTCACTTGTTTTGTACCCTGTCTCATTATGCGTTGAGGTTAGATGGAAATGTATTAATCACGCTAGTGTGTTAGGAATAAGGAAGGTTCAATTCAAAAGGAAGTATATCCAAATTTGTGTAGGGGAGAGTAGAAAACAATTTAGAAGAAACAATCCTCAGAACATCCGAACGGGATTCGAACCTATATCTCCTCATTATCAGCAATTTTGTCTATTGAGAAAGTGATGCATAAGGCTATTCGAGCAACAAAGTGTTTTATTTTCAGTCAACAATGATAGCATTTTATTATATTATTAGTGTTATTTTGTAGGTGTTGATAATATTTATCAAAAGTGACAGCTGCAGATCACATGACTTGACGTATGAATATGTGAAAGTGATCTAGTAAATTTTCTATCTGTAAGATAAGGTTATTTCTGTGAGATATTAACATAAATGTTAAAGTTGTAAGAAGATACAGGAAAGGTAGATAGAAACATATAAAAGAGAATGAACAAAATATGGCTTTTACAATAAAAAGAACACAGTTCATACTTTACATTGCCACCACTGGATCAACATCATCATCATTATTATTATTATTATTTAATTAATAAGTGTATTCGGGAAAAAGTTTCTAAAAATGATTTAGTTAGAACAGTTATTGACCATGTATTTATATGTATATTAAAAGATCACTATGCTGTAATACCTGAAAAAATTAGTATAAAAATGTCAGATCACTACCCTACAGCGATGAAAATAATGTATAAAAATACATCAAATAAATGCTCACTGTCTCCCGCAATCAAAATACTTAAAATAAATTGAAAGTCTGTGTTAAGCAAACTAAAAGCAGTGGATTGGGGAAACTTGACTACGGACTTACAAGACTTGAACACAAAATATGACAAAATAATTTTGACATTTAAGGAAGTATAATAATACAACAAATTGGCCAATCTCAGAACAAAATACAACCTACACAATTTGGATTAATACCTACCTTTTAGGAGAAATTAAAATTAGAGATAAGCTCTATCGTCAATGGGAGTCAAATCCAACCAATATAACTTAGGAGCAGGAATATAAAAAGGATAGGAAAAAGGTAAAAACAAAGCCAAAACTGAACACCAAAGGAAATTATTTAGGGACTTAAAAGGTAACATGAAAAACATGTGGCGTGAAATAAACAAAGTTATAGGTAAAAATAGCATAAATAACTTAGCTGAAGTGTTTACGCACACATTAAAAAATACAAAGAACTTGAAACTGTGTGTAACAATTGTGCATTTTCTTTTGACAATGAAAGATACAATAGCCAACACTTCATTGTTCATACCTAAAGCTACCTGTACAGAAATTCATAAAATTATCTTTTCATTGAAACAAAACAAATCACCAGGCTATGATAACATTACAATGATGGAAATACGAAAGATAGGACCAAATTTAATTCTGGCACTAGTAGATGTAATAAATACCTCAATAAAAACTGGCACATTTCCCAACCAAATGAAGTGCTCTCTTATTAGACCCATTTACAAAGATGGGAGCCATTTAGAGTACGGTAATTACAGACCAATAGCAATACTACCAACTTTTGAGAATATATTAGAAAGATACATGGATAACAAATTGACAGACTATTTAAATAAATTTAATATAATAAACCCAAGGCAATATGGATTTCAAAAACACAAAAGTGCTAAAAATCTCCTAGAAAATTTTTCTAATAAAATTAACAAAGCCCTTAACAACAATAAGCATGTTTTGGTCCTATTTATTGACTTCAAAAAAGCATTTTGACACGCATGACATTGATATATTATTGAGATCATTAAAAATGATTGGAATTGGTGGACCGTAATTAAGATGGTTTAGGGACTATCTCACTAACAGACTTTTCTATGTACAAATTAGCACTCAAAAGAATAAAATCAAAGTGACAAATATGGGAGTACCGCAAGGCTCAATACTAGGACCTATTCTATATTTAATTTAGGTCAATACAATCACAAGACAAGTAAAGCATGGACACATCTACCTATACGCAGACGACACCACAATACTGACTATTCACAAAAACCTCCAAATAGCAGAATACAAACTGCAACATGACTATAACGAGATACAAATATGTACTCATGATCATCGTCTAGTAATAAATTTAAATAAAACTAAAGTTATACAAAACTGTTTTCCTAAAATGCACCATATAAGAGTTAATATTACTAGGGATGGACTGGAATGACTTTTTTATTTTGGGACAGGTACTGGACAAGAAATTAGTCGAAATATCGGGATTCGGGACGGCAAATTTTAAAGTTACCCTTTAGAATAATCTTAGATTAAAATATATATTGAAAACCCATTCCTTAACACCATCTCAATTTCTAACAATGAAGCGTATACAATCGGCAAATACTCTAATTATGATAAACAGGAACTGAGATATACCATCCCCAAATTGTTTAATTTGCTACCACCAACACTCCGAGAAATCCCTCAAATAAGTAGAGTGAGAAATAAAATTAAAGACTGGATGCTTCAAGGCATCCTTCGAACAACTATGTAAATATTTTTGAGAAGAAAAGTTATGATATGTGTAAAACTTTTTGTTTTTTAATTATATTATTATTATTATTATTATTATTATTATTATTATTATTATGTTTTAAATATTTAACTGCAAGACCTGAAGATGTACATTTAGATACTTTATTATTATTGTTATTTATTTAATTAATCAATTTATTATTATTATTTTATTATTAGCACTGCATCTTACTACCCGTTTAGCTTATATGCACTCATGCTAATTCACAAGTTGTGATTAATACACGTCTTGTCAGAGGTGAAGGAAGGGTTTGGCAATCAGATAAATCTATGTTGGGACCGAGGATTGAGCCCCGGACCCCAAGCACACACCTTACCCCTAGACCGCCAGGTCGCCCACTGGACAAAGAGCTAATGGCTGCCTCTTAAAGTAAATCGATAATCCCAATACCCTGACTTGGGTTCCATACTATTGGAACTTATCAGAAGGAAGTGTGAAACACACAGTGCAACTTCATAAGAAAGGAAACCAAAAAGTGCAAAGAGAAGAGAAAGGAAATTGGGGAAGAATTATAATTTATATGATAATGACACTTAGATATAAACATCTAAAAGGAAAAAAACATAAAGTACAAACACAGGAAGTGTAATTCATTTATCGGTATATATTATAATACTTGGCTTTTATAAATATTTCTGTAAATAAATGTACGATGTTGGCTACCCTGACTAAGGAATTACAAATAAAGCACACTCATTGTTTACCTCTCTAAATCACGCTATTATATAAATCCCAAGTCAACATTATTATCTCTCATCCCAACTTTGTGACGTCATGTAGCCGAGCATTTGTTCTACCAGTGTTCCGACTTATTTATTTCATAGTTATCTATCCAATCCGACACCTTAGCTCAGTCAGTATGGTGTCTGTCTTTTGAGTTTTAGGTCCCGGGTTCGATTCCTGGCATGAATGAAAAATGTATTATTGATGAAATGTGGGTTTACCCTTTCACACTGATGAATTAACGGCTGGGGACTGGATGCTGTGCTTGTCTTAGTCTTTAAGTTATATTATAAGGCATATGAAGCTACAACAGGCCTAGCAACCGAAAAGTGGAAAATATACGACTTGAATAAAAAAGTGACCCAGGCCACAGGCTGGAGACAGTAATTGATATAAAAAATGTATCTGGATCCAGTTTTAGTAACATCTTAAACCAAACAATGCAGAAGAAGGGGAGTGATGTACCCCGAAAATTACATAAATATGTGTTTTGTTGCGTTTTAAATGTGTCAAGGCCTTGCCCTTATATCCTCTTTCCAATATTTAATTCAATATAGCCAATTGGCACCATTTTTCCTTAGTAACATCTTAATTCACTCAAGATGTTACAATTCCTATGAAAAGTGAAATTTAGCAAGTAGCCTATGTGAGATTAGAATAGCTGTGCTAAAATTTGTGTGCTGTAATCTAACTTACTGACTTGATCCTCTGGGATAGAGGATTTAATGTTGAATCTGTTAGGAGCTGATGCTGAGCTTGACTGGAAGACGTTCAGCTCTAGACAAAGCCTCAGAAGTGTCCACAATTGTTCCCAAAGCCCCGCTTGGCGCAAAAACAAGCCACACTGAAGCGTCAGTGCTGAAACAGTGATGTGAATTGTGGGAAATTATTATCAGTATCGAACTTATTAGCAGTATAGTATTGTCTGTTCATGATAGGTTTTTACCTGGATGACAGTTAAAAAATCATATGTTTAGGTTTTGGGTCACCAACACTTGTAAGAGATCACTATTTTGTTATAAATGTTAAATATTTTAATTACATGTTATATTTTACATTTAAAATAACGTAAACTTAAGTGTTCTCATACTATTTCATAACTATTAATAATTTATTTCTAGCCCGAAACAATATTTTAAATATTATTAAAAGTGAGACTCAAATAGCTGAAGCTATTATTTATGCTTTTTTAGTGAGAAACTCTCCATCAAGACATCAAGATAAGCCAACTACCGAGTCGAAGGTGGCTGCGTTATCTGATAGCTCGAGATCTTAATAAAATCACACATTTGTAGCCGACGAGTTCCGCACGTCCGTCATAGACTCTGCCTTAAAATATGAGTGAAGAGTGAAGAATGACCCTGGGCACGGGACGATTCCTGGATAGCTCAGTGGTAAGAGCATTGGCATACTAAACCAAAGGTTCCGGGTTTGATTCCCGTGTCCAGGTGTCATTTTTCAATTTTCAAAATATAGTTAAAAGTACTTATTCTTCGTTTTGAAATGTTATCTATGATGTGTAATATAGTGCATACGTTAATACATTTTAATACAGGCATCATATTTATTTGGAAAATAGAAAATGCATGTCATTTTTTATATATATAATAAATTACTTTATGATTATTTGATCATATTTCAGAATATTTAACTGAATAAAATATTTATATCCATTGTGTGGGTGCATGATTATAAATAAGTTGTTTCAGCCACGTTCAAGCACATAGTTTAAATTTGTTGGTCGCCATTTTGAAGCTATGTTTGTTATACCTTTTGTGAAAGTGATGTGAATAATAATTTTTTTAAGTCGAATGAAACAATAAATAAGCTTTATGTCTGACCTCAAAAAATATATAAATAATATTGGCCTAAATTACTGTGGTTAACTATCACATTCATACATTACCGTAAGTTTTCATTACAGTTATTCAAAGTGACAGATGTCAGCTGTTGGTGTAGGGATATATTATGGACTATTTCTAGTAACTTTTTGAGCTGTCGTCCAAGTAAACTAGGGTCGTGAATGTATTATACACTTTAGTTGCTGCATGTTGGTTGTTATTAATGCAATATGTTTATACAAATCAATGGGTCACTAAGGGTAAATATAAAGACAAAATTTTTCCCTCTTTGATTGAGGTTTCATTCATAATAGCAACTATAATTATCGTTTCATAGCAATTTAATATAAGCACTTATGCACTAATTACTCTAATGTGTTAGGGATCAGGAAGGTTGATTTTATAGAAAGTGTACTCACATTTGCATGGAGGGAGAGTGGAAAACCCAACCTCAGCACACGTGACCAAGATCGAACCTCAATCTCCCCATCATCGGCAGTCTAGTATATTGCGAAAGCGACACCTTTGGGCCAGTCTCATAGTCAGTCTTAGTATGCCTCTAGAGCGCTGCTATGCTAAATACAAAACAACACTTACCTAAACTCGAATGAATGGGCCAGTTTTGTATATGAAACTGGCCCATTCCATTCTGGTCTAGGTAGGTGTCGTCCTGCATTTAGTTTAACGCCATACTTGAGGTGTACTCAATCTATGAAACTGGCCCTAAAACCATCCAGCCACCATAGTGGGTGAAAATGCAATTCCCCCTTATAAATATTTGTAGCCAGCCCTAATTGTCTTTACAGCATACAAATCCGAATTGCGATCTCAAATGCCACCAGAAAGGAACAAAGCTAAGATTGAGGCATAATACCAACCCAGAATCTTCTGTTCAGTGATCTTCACTTGCAAGGCCGGCACACCCCTCCTAGACTGATGTAGTTTCCCCAGAGCTTGACCATACATCGCTAGAACGGCTGAGGCTGAACACATGGTTAGCGAGCACTGAATAGAGCCAATGTAATCACTCCACAGATTAAGGTTACTCGGCTGTTTCTCTGTCAGGGCAGCCAGTTGCGCAGATACCTGGTCGGCCGGGAACACCTCGTCTGCTACCACAAACCTCTCTTGTAGGAGCGGGACAGAGTCAGGGTTATGTGACAGAGCCTTGTCCAGGATGGCCAACTTGCGCTCGGCTGCGACTCTAGAGCCGCTCGCGCCGCCGCCCCGACGGAATGTGCGTTCGAATTGAGACACCGTGTCCTTGAAAATTAAAGGTAAAATATAAAATAGTGCTGTAAATCACTAGCATGATGTGTGTGTCTTAATTTGACACAACATTCATGAATTAAAGTGCATTAAGAATGTTATCATATATTTAATTAAGTAAATATGATATAAGTGTAGAAAATTAAGCAAAAATATAAGTAAAAAATCACTAATATTTAGTTATATTTGAAAGACGGTACAGAAAAGGTGGGTATAAGATATAAAAGGGAACAAAAACAATATGGCTTTTACAATGAAAGAATAACATAGTTCAAACTTTACAATGCTGCCACTGGACAAAGAAGTAATGGCTGCCACTTGAAGAAAATCAATCATTACCGCCTAATCCCTTTTACACGATCTTATCTAAGTGTCCTAACATTCTTTACAAATTTCCTTTCGCTCCCTTTTGTTTTTTTTAGTTTCCCCTTTTAGGAAGTTGTGTTACACATCTCACACTCCCTCTTGATGAGTTCCGATAGAATGAAACTTAGGTCGGGGGATTGGGCGGTAACGATTGAATTTCTTCAAGAGGAAACCATTACCTCTTTTCCAGTGGCAGCAATGTAAAGTGTAAACTGTGTTCTTTTCATTGTAGAAGCCATATTGTGTTTGTTCCCTTTTATATGTTTTCTATCTGCCTTTACTGTACCTTCTTTCAAATATATATAACAAATACCTCAGAAAGCGAAGAGGTTTTCTTGAAAGCGAGAACCAGGCAAAATCATTGTTTATATCACTGCTACGAATCAAAAAAATTGGATTTTTGTGTTTTATTTCGATACAAGAGATTGAGGCTACATCATAAAATAATATTTCACTTCAAATAATGAGTCATCTCCTCTGTAGGTGCAGTTCCTCTTACTCCAAGGATGCCCACTTATACCCCTTTATGTATGCTACCGGCAAACAAACACCCCTCTGGCCTCTCACCTGATACCTGGAATAGCCGAGCCAGGTGTTCACATCGTGAGGATCCTCTGCAAGTTTCTTGTTAAACTCTGCAGTCTTCTTGGACATCTCCTCCTCCAACACTGAGCCTGCTGACCTGTCTTCTCCCTCCTCCTCCTTCCTGTCCTTCCTAACAACACCAGGGTCTTCCTCAAGGATCCTCATGTAATAGCGGCCTTTGTGAAATTTCTTCTTGGACAGTTTACTCTTGTGAAAAGTCGCACCGAGCACACTGCGCCATCGACATTCATACCTAGAGATTTGTTTTACATCACATTATGTAGCATAGATCTTTCAGGTGACTGATCTACTTTCTTACTCAAAATCTTTCGCCACTTAATTGCCTATTTGTGGTTACCAAACATTAAAATATTAATAAACTGATCTTTCAGGAAAAATATGTTTTAGTTATTATTTGTGGTGTTGTGTGAATGATGTATAAAATGTTGGAAATCTAAAAAATGCACTTTGTTGAAACGTGAGGGGAAAAAAAAATCTCTAATGCTTTCTTCGATGATCATATAAGCTAAGGTGTCTCTCTCGCAATACACTAGACTGCTGGACAACAGTAATATCGAGGGTTCAAATCTTGGTCAGGTGTGGGCCTATTGAGGGCTTTTATTATAAATGGTTTTCCATTTTATTTCCACACAAATGTAGGTACATTTACTCTAAAATTTTACCTTCCTCATCACAAACACATTTGCGTAATTAGTTCAAATATGTATAACCCAAACAGGTAGTGAGACGCAGTGATTAAAAAAACCTATAGACTCTGGTTTTAGTGTTTAGGTGAGAAATTAATGGATTTTGTCTAGTCAAGTTTTAAAAATGTACCAGATTTTTAACCAAATGCCATTTTCCCTGACAACAAAACATTCCTCGACTCCTTGACTAGTCCCCGTTTGTAGCTGCCATAAAATTATATCTAATGGTTGTATTTAATTACTACAAGGCCTCTGCCATGGGAAAGGTTGCTAAACCATTGCCCAACCAACCTAGAGACTTTGAATTTAGATAAAAATGAGGTTAAAAGTCTTGGTTTCACCTAGATGTGAAACTGATAAGACTTTGGAGCTGATTATGGACCGTAAGTTTAGTCTTGGATGCTGACAAACTCTCACTTTAAATGTATGCAATAACAATAAAGCCACATGAGTAAGTGAATCTTCTCTTGACATAGACTCGATTTGTGGAAATAGGGTGAAAAAATAAATTAAGATTACCTTATCAAGGTATAAATAAAACAAGAATATACAAGTGTTTCACTTGTTGCCAATGTAAAAGTAAGTTGATAAAAAAGTTTGTGATTTTGTTCATTAGTCAGGCAACAAAGTTGGGTAGACATATTGACAAAGCTAATAGAAAGTATTAGGGAATGTGGCAAGAACTGTCTAAGTGGCTAGGTCTTTAAGATGTAGTTCCGAGAACACTTCACTAATGATTCGGCAAAGAAAGAAGAATGAAAGGGCAGCGATAGGTTAAGGCAGGTAGGAGTGTGGTTCAGCTATCAGCTCCCCCAACTGCTGTAGTTTTTGAAAATATAAACAGTGGTAGTTTGAGAACAGTCTGACTGAAGATAAGTGTGTGTGTTTTAATATTGTATTTTTGCACGAATAATTGTTAAAATTATACTATTGTTATTTTATGGATATCAATAATATCTATTATCTAACAAATGTGACAGCTGCAGATCATATTAGGCCCTACTTGACATATGACTGTATATAAATTATTTTAGGTAACTTTTGTAGCTATCAAAAAAGTGTATTATGAATCTGACTGTAGACAAGGTCATTGAAAGAAAATGTTGAGGGCCCAGGACATATACAGCCTCAACCTGTTCCCCCGGCCATAAGTTACCCTTTTCAATCCTCTCTCTCATAGATTTAAGAGTCATTTGGGTCAGTGAAATGTTGACACCCCTACAAGATATTTAGAATGGTCCTCACCTTATTTTTAATTTGATGCCTTAAGAAGCTATTTGGAGCTATTTAATCGTACCGGTATCATATTCGAAAATAAAAAGGGTAATGAAATAAACCAAGAGAGGGGGAGGGGGCAAATTTATTCCAGGTGAGATCATTATGTTCAAAGGGCAATATAGCCCCCCCAACCCCCTCCATCCCTCTGAAACCCACCCCTTGGTTATGCCACCACTTATAGGCTTAACTTTATTTAAAAAGTACTTTATGTAAATTTCCCCACTTGGATGGAGCAGGTGTTTTGTAAATTTCTAAAGGTTTACAAATTTAAAGCACCTACAAAGTATTTAATATCTGCCCTTAATTACCAACAAATAAGCTCTGGATAGCTTACAGGGGTATTTATAATCATAAAACAATTGTTTGTTTTGATTGCTTGTAAGTTGTAATCATGTCCTTTATTCCCAAACAATCACAATGCATTGCCAGTAACACTTAAAATTAATAAAAATCTGACAGAGCATGAATGCTTTAATTTGTTTGGAAACCACTTTTAGTGTAACGTTTTTGTAGCCATATAACACACCAATAAATATGAGTTAAATCTCACCATGGCACAGCCGGTCTGTGGAGTGTCGAAACAGACAAGTTGGCCTTTTCCCGCTTTCTGTCCTCGAAGAATACTTCGTTATCCAAATTCTCTACTTTAGTTCTGGATGACACCGCCCGACTCCTGGACTTGCTAGTACAATCAGTGCAACATCACTATTAGTAAAAGGGACCATAATATTCAGCTACCGGTACTAAACTTTATAAATTGCCAAATAACATTAAAAGTAAAAGGTTATGTAATACATAGTTAGTAAATATACTTTCATGTAAGTGAAAATATAACTAGGTCCCTTTACATGCATTGGAGGTCACATGATTTGACCCATTAATTTTGTATTAGACTAGGCTTCCGGTGACAGAAATATTGAGGTTTCAGTCTCGATTGAGAGTGTTGAAGATGGTTTTACCTAAAAGGTTTCCCACCCTTTATCCACGCAAATGCAGGTCATTTACTCTAAAACTCATCTCCCACATCTTTATTATATGATTATAATTGGTGTGTAAATATAATACAAAAGGGCATTAAGACGCAGAGAGACCAAATAAACTACCTATTGAACTAAGGGTCTCAGGCTCGATTCCTGGAATGGCCAAAAAAAGGTATCACTGGTGAAATTGGGGCTTCTGCTTTCACTATGATTTATTAATGGTCGAGAGATTGGGTACTGTGTCTATCCTATAACTAAGTTGGTTTGTAAGTTGTGTGCTGATATAATCAGTCGATTCACAAAGTGCATATTATTTGTCTTCTAATTTAAAGGATTTAACTTTGATTAACTAACCTGGTTTGGTGGCCACATGGTCTAAGGTATGGCTCTCGCAATAGACAAGACTGCCAAAGATGGGGAAATCAGGGTTTGATTCTGGTCGAGTGTACTGAGGGTAGTTTTTCCTAAATAGTTTCCCACACTATCTCCATGCAAATGTGGATACACATTCTCCAAATTCAACATTCCTAATCCCTAGCACATTCATGTGATTAGTAGATAGGCCTCGGCTTATAAGCCAAACAGATGCTAAAAAACAACTTTGTTTGTTGAATTGAAAGATAATACAAGGTATTGAAGGTACCCTAAGCTTGTCTATGAAATACCAGCACCTTGTTTCTTTGTTTCTTGACCTTTTCTTCCTCTTCTTTGCTGATTTTCTCTCCTTATCATGTAGATGTCTGCTATGATGCAACGATGTCTGCACATCAGTTGTGACTTTGTCTGGTTCCTCATCATCGCTGCTCAGAATAACTTCATATGGTTTCCTTGGCTCCCTTTTATTTTTTAATAATGTTGATGCCAATGGCAAAGGGATTTCCTTAACTAATGACGTTGACGGTAAAGGGATTTGTGAAATATTAAGAGAAAAGCTTTGGTTTTGTAGCCACGATTCTTGTGAAGAATCTATAAAACAAATTCATTTTGTGAATTTACAAATACAAATCATGATTATTTATCAAGTTGGCTAGCCTAAAATAAATCAGTGACTGGAAAGAGTTTTTTTGTTTTGTTTTTGTTAATGACAATATAAACATGTCAAATTACTATGAAAGCTATTTTTAACCTCTCTCGATACCTTGGAGAGTAGGCCTATTATGATCACCAAAAAAGTTTAACTTGAGATTTTGATAAATGTCAACATTTAATGAACCTCTGAAACAAAAAAAAAAGTTTTTGTGATGTTGTCCGTCTGTCTATCTGTACCTTGGGCTAAAGTCGAAACTATTTTACCGACTGGGTTAAAACTTGGTTTATGGGGTGTTTAAAAGGTCCCCCCAAGGGTTTTTTGGACTTAAATATCTGACCTTAAATTTAAGGGTAGTTTACTAAAGGTCAAAAAGAGAAAAAATTGATTTTCTCAAAATTTGCTTTGACAATTTTGTTTAACTTTTATATCTAGACACTGTTTATAATTATAAATAAGATGGCAACTCTCATTTTCTTATGAAAATGACTTTGAGAGTACTTTACATTAGGAAAATTTTACAATTTTTATAATTTCTTCACAACTAGGCCTATTTGAGATATGAAATAACTTTTCATTGTAAAGTTGTAGTACTATTAAAGATAATAAAATATTGTATTTGAAATATATTTTATAGAACCAATAATTGCTGATCTATAAGCAAATATAAATAAATTTTAGTTAAGGTCGTTGAAAATAAATTTGATTTTCATGCTCTTTAGTGGACTGGACAAAGATGTTTTTCTTTTCTCAATTTTTCTGTAACAATGTTCCTTGTTTCTAATGTCCTAGAGTAATTAAGAAACAGTGTAGGTCTATATAATTTAATTTATATTTGGTGCTGTGTTTCTACAACAATGTATAGACCTATTATTTCGCTTCACAAATCTTACGAGTTTTTAATAAATGTATATTTTAAGAGAAAAGTGAGAGAAAGTCTGTGCGGTGCACCGTACCATTTATTTCTTAAAGGGTGTTATTATTTTGTCTTTCTAAGAAGAAAAAAGGAGGTTAAAATAACAAACCATGTGGTGCACTTTACCGCAACGATGGGGGTTGAGGTTTAAATCTCACCTAGGAACACTTAGTATGTTTTTCCAACTCCCTCTCCATGCTAATGTATTGCATTTATGTTATCCCCTTTTTAATTCCCATCGATTTAATTCACATCTGTGGCCATGTAGTTTAAGGCTTCAAGGTCACAATTGACTAGAATGCTAATGATAGGCTGGTTGAGGGTTGTATCTTGACTTTGTTTGTGATGATGGTTTTCCACCAGAGATTTATTTTTGTGGTTTTTCCAACCTCTCCCCACATTAGCGTTGGTGCGGTTCGTGTAAAATACTATTCACATCCCTACTTCTGTGATTAAACCATTAGTAACCATTATGTTTAATTCACAGAAAAAAACCTCAAACTTTTTTAACACAACTAAAATGCTTGTTCTTGACAAAAAATTATATTCTTATTTCTCACCTAATCTTACTACCCTTCAGATTATACACATAATGTACTCATTATGATAATGTGTTAAGAGAGGAAAAGGTTAAATTAATAGGAAGTGTACCCTCATTTTTATCGATTACACTATGGCCTGATATGTAAAATCTTATTTTCTGCTGGGGCTTGGGCTTACGTTAGTAAATAATTTCCTTCATAAATATGTATTTTCGCACCTATAACTTTGGCATCTTCTCTGCTATGCTCCGTTTGTATATTTGACTTGCTATTATCGCTTGCATATGCCGGAAACAAAGACATATTTTTTATTATATTCCATTAATTTAAACAGTATATTCGGAGCATAAGCATAATTCTACTAACTATAATAATCAAATACAAAGGAAAAATTATTTGATTTCAATATTTTCGGTTTATAGTATACAGCAGACAATCTTGTTCACTGATCATGATAACACGAAAGATCTGTTAAGTCTATGTTAAAATGTTTGTATGGAGTTTTCCGCATCTGTGCTGCTATCTAGAAAAATATGTGAGCACTTTTGTTGTATTAAATAGCGGTCTCGGTGGTTCAGTAGGTATTTTATTTGCGTACCACTTCTACTACTA
>CABFVZ010000033.1:143724-178149 GCA_902151445.1 Timema monikensis
ATAGGTACAATTAATTTTTCAAAAGTAAAATTTTACAAGATAAAGACATAGTAAAAGATTTATGACAAGATATAAAAATTACACATGGCATCTAATGTAAACAATAAGATCATTCAAACCAATCAATGTATATAAAGAGAAGAATATTAAGCTGTAATCATTGTATAAATCAAGGTTAGGGGTTTTTATTAAGTACACATTTTATAGACTAAATGAAGGAGACGGGCAAAGTGATTAACCTACTAATTATATTACAGAAGGAAATTAAAGTTAGTAATTATGTGATATTATTTTTCAAATGATTTTTTTAGTAAAGTAAAAATAAATGAAAAAGAATACTATATTTCTTAGTTATGTAGGCCTATATACTCTATATAATTTGTAGGTCCAAGCTATCATTGTGTAGTTATTTAAAACTATTTATGGACAAAGAGTAAATCATTATCTTGATTTTTACTATTAGGACTTTTGCTAATCCATTTCACTTGAACAATTTTTTTTAAATATTTTTAAGACCAAATGAATTTAAATAAATATTGGTTTCTACAAAAATTATTTACATTGGGTCAATATTAAGTTTTTTTAATAAAATCTGTTCAAGTGATAATGGTTGGCACAATATAGTTCTTTAACCATTTCTAGAAAAACTAGAATCAACACATCAAGTTTAAATTAATGTTTAAGGAAATATAATTAAAAAGCAAACTAAGTTTAAAATAATCTATATTTATTTAAAAATTTAAACTTACACATTTTTTCACAAAGTACACAATATTTTTCAAATACAAATAAGTGTACATGTCTTAATATAAAAAAAATAATCCCAATTAAAATCACCATCTATGTTTATTTATTTGGCATGAACATAATATTAACATGAAGAAAATCAATCAAGTAGTATGATTATTATTAATGAATGTGACTTGTTTACCAGTTATTTATTTAGATCCTTATAATATGTTGTGAAATAAATAAATAAACTAAAACCTACTGAACTGAAGGGTACAGAAGGGCATTTAAAGGGCTACTTGCAAGATAGAAAATAAACGAAAGTTAAATATCAGACTTATCATCTTGTTTACCCGATGCGACTTAATAGTAGGTTCGCCAACGCATTCGTAAAATATACCTCTTATTATTCCTAAATTCTTAATAAGTTCAATTATGTCAGTTTAAACAAATTTTAATAGATAGATAATTAATTATGTGTACCTCAATAATAAACAACATTAATTTTAAAATTAAATATTAAAAAGTAGTACATCTTATTTTTTGAAAGTTATTTTAAATAATTATATTTCACTGGATTAATTTTACTAAATTTCCATGAAACTGAGTATCAAATAATTTGTTAGTCGGGATCATTTAATAGGTGTGACGATTAGATGCGGTTATTAAAGTGATGGAGATATATTTTTTTATATAGCTGGTCACAAAAGTAAAAGGTTGGGGGAGTAGTGAGTACTATCAGTCAGAGATAAAAGTGAATCTGGAGTATGGCAGGTGTGTCTGTGTCGGGACCATCAGAAGAACGACTTCTCACCAGCAGGCCCCGCTTCGGAGAAAAGGAAGAGAAATTTTTATCTGGGCGCCACACCATCAACGAGCGCTAGTGGTTATTTAGCGCAATTACGCAACTTAACCATTTCCCTCCTTAGATGTACAGATGCAAACCGTCCCTGAGTTCGTCAGTTCTGTTACTATATAAGCATCATTCCTCACTTCACATATATAATATATTCTATTTAATCAATTCAACGGAGGAAGAACTAGGATGTAACTCTACATCGCCGACGAAACTACTGGTGACTACGATGTTTCAGGCGTCAGTCTCTTCACCTCGTCATAGATAAAGACTCATCTGGTGCTTTCATTATTTCTAAGTTAGATCTTTTGGTTTAAATTCGTAACACCTTTTTAACTATGTCCATCAAACATAATTATTTTTGTGTCAGAGTATCTGATTTTTTATGTCCATCATAGTTTTTTGTGTCAGAGTATTTGACATAAGTTTTTGTGTCAGGACGTCCGACTATTTTATATTCCCATAAGGCATAGTCTTGAATGTTAGTCTTAACAGCTCTTTTTCTATATCCATAAGACATAGTTTTTTATTTGTCAAAGTTCAAACATGTTTTCATATGGCGTAGTTTAGAATGAAGGGTTTAATACTCTATTTATCATGGTCCATACGACTTTATTTACTGTGTCAGTGTGGCTGACTTCTTTTTCTAGGTCCTTAAGACATAGTTTTATATTTTAGGGAAGGACTCCCTAAATGATATGACCATGTTTAGGATCTCTTTATGGTGGAAATCAGGTTATGTAACGTTTTCTTCAATGACCTAGTTAGGTCATTGGCAGATGGCATACCTATTGTTTCCTTTTTGGTGTATCTATTTACCTGTGGGAGCACTACTAGTTCGTGGTAGTGGCCCGCGGGGATAGTGCTTTGTCTCCAACCCTTCAGGCACCGTTTGTATTAAGTAAAACAAATATTGTTTGTACTATTGTGTGCCCAAGTTTGGGTGGAAATATAAATATACTATTGCATGTACAGGCAGTACTTAATAGGAATTGACCGACCATAGTAATTTAACTTCATAGATTCCAGATAGATCGCCATTTACTTTTTGTAATACACAAGTTCCTTTTCAAGGAGATTATTCTTAGGTTTTCGTAACTCTATATGGAGTTAACTCAATCTAGCTAGCTTATATAGCTATTCTCATAGTAACTCTATAAAATTAGGATTAAATACTCCTTGTTTTCATTCACTATAATTCATGAATAGACCTTTTAGGTCTTAGTCTGGAATTGTCTTTATGTATTGTGGCTTAACCTTATATTATTTGTTGCCTATCTTTGCCGAGAATGAGCGTTGCTCCTTATTTTTAGTTACTAAACTAAACTATATGTTCAATCTTACCTCTGTTAGTTCCTAGTCATCAAGGAGTTTATTTTTATTCCTGTTTATTGGGAAGTACAAGACTATGATAACTAAATCAAGTTGTCTTTAATAATAATAGTGGACTGTTTGATCTAAAATCTATTTAAAACATATGTAATTCTATTTCTCTTGTTTACATTTAAATAAACTTATTTGTTATACTAGTTTATTTCTCTTATGTCTAATCCTTTCCAAACCTTCATGTCATAATTTTGTAATTTTAATCGTCATTTCTTCAACTTGATAGGAAAAGCGAGTATTCAAAAGAACCACACTTCACACAATAAACATATTGTAACATTTCCCCAAAATATAATAGTTAGAATTTATAAATATAACAATAGCAGGTACAATGGGCTAGAGCAAATGTTTGGGTAGTCATTAAGGACCAACAGGATGCCAGCGATGAGAGTTGAAATTAATGCTTATTTAATAACAATGCACGTTGGCAAAGACCATTTCTTAACAGAAATGTATAGCCAGAAATGCGCCTTGGTGGGCCAACAACAATGCCAAATATTTAAATGAGAATAGGGGCATAAATCCCTTGAATATCATAAAAAAAATAAGAAAGTAGTATGTTTGGCTTTATATTTTTAAAGCAACCTTGTTGTTAAGAAGACTAACTCTAGCCATCACGTGATGTATTAACAAATGACACACTAGCTTCCCTAGCAGTCTGAAAGCAACAGCAATAATATTAATACAATATTTTAAAAAACTATTTAAAGAGTAACCTTTTTAAACCCTCCTTAATAAAAGTAACAAAATAATAATTTAAATAAAAATATTTGATTGCCTAGCTCAAATTCCGGCAAACTTAAATCTAGAACAAACATGCTATTAATTCACCAGTGTCAAAGAGGGAAGCTCACATTTGATAGATGATGCATTGTTTAGCTATACCAGGAATTGAACCCAGTACTCTCAACTCCATAGGAAGACATGCTAACAACTGAATTAAGGTGTCGTACAGGAAGAAATTAATTAATTCAGACATGCAAAAATGTATAAAATGTTTTGACCCCTTCCCTCTCCTGACACTAGAAAACAATCCAACAGACCTGATCAGGTACATTGTTAAGAGTGGAAATTCTGTTTGGGGACCATATTGAAATGAGGATGTAAAGGATAAACACAGAATAAAAATTATTTTCTATATTTTAAAACAGACCAACAAAATACATGTGACCACAGTTATTAAAAAAAATCACTTATGTTTATACTATTCAACAAAGTGGGTCTAGTAGAATGTGTGTATAAATTAACTCAAAACAAAATTTATCAATTTAATATAGGGTAGGCAAGTGTGAACCCCAATAATTAAACCCAAAACTCTTTTATTTTAATCTCATGACATGGTGTATAAGATTTCTAAATAGCTAAATAAATAATTTTTAGATCTAAGCCAGTCTTTTAATATCCGAATATATTAAAATAATCCTATAGTAAGAACACACTTTAACATTTAGCCAGAATTTGATGTCAAGTAAAATTTTACACTAAAGTCAATATTTTAATACGAAAAGCTTTGGTTCACTATAAATTATGTTTTACTATTAAATATGATAATATTTACATATATGTACAAGCTGGTAGATAGAATTGTACAAGTTATTTTAATGTATAGAAACAATTAATGTATTGAATGATAGGAATGAAATGTTGGCAAAACTGTGCTAAATGTAAGTTGTCGAGACTCATTCATCCAGTAGCAGATTTTTCTTTTCCTGTCTTCAAGGAGTTTTGCTTGATACGGTAGTCAGACAATGCTGCTTTGATGGCATCTTCAGCGAGCACTGAAAAACGTTTGAATTTAAAAAGTCTAAATTTTACATAGAATTAAATGGAAAACCTCTGCTTTTGAACTAAAAGAATCACAGACTTATTTCTCATACATCAAATTGGAATAAAATGCTAACTAAATTATGAATAATGGCTATTTTTCATTAAATGGAAACTTTTATCGCGTTTTACTACCGGTTCAGGTTATATGCATATATAATGGCTATTCTAGTGTGAAAGGAAGCATTTTTGAGTTAATTCACCTACGTTTGCGTGAAAAAAGAGTGGAACCATCTAGGAAAAATCACCCTCAGTAAAACTGACTGGAATTCAAAACCTGATCTCTCCATCATCAGTAGGCCAGTCTAACACAAGAGTGACACCTTAGACCATTCGATCAATGAAGCGGGATAGTGGAAACAGTTAATATCAAAATTTAATAAGTGCCAAAGAAAATCTGAGAATGTTTTGAGGACTAGTGATTGAGTATTGAGATTTTGATTGAAATTGGTTATTCTTTTTTGATCTAATTAGGAAGTCAGATATCTATCTATCTATATATATAATTACACCATAGGACCACTAAGCACCCTAAATTTCATAATTAATACAATAAGGTCCGTCTCAAAGAGTGTGTTGATTTGACATGAAATTATACCAATGTAGATTACGAGAGATTTTTTTTTCTAAAAGTTTTTATCATAATAATTCTAATAACTAAAGTATGAAACAAAATTTCCAAAAAACTGTTATCGATAAATTACCTCTATATTTAATTTGTTTCCAAAAACGAGTATCCTGTATTATTTATCATGGAGAAACCCCCAAGATACCTACTCATTTTGAACCAAATCGTTAGATCCACTTTTTAAACTTTTCTAAAGTGGTTATTGTAGTCTTAATTTTAAAGCTACAATTAAAATTACGATTTTATCTTGAAGTATGAACATAATATAAATATCAAGTTTGAACGAAATCCAATTTAACTTTCAACACTCACTTGAGCAATGTAGTTTCACAGGTGGAAGACGAAGTTCTTTAGCGATGTCTGTATTCTTAAGCTGCAAAGCTTCATCAACCTATTATGGAAAATATCTCAGTTAAACGTATTCACCAATTTCAAACCAGAGTATCTATTTTAGCTTAGGATTTTATAGAGGCATTGAATAATGGAAAAGTTGTTTGGTTGGAACTATCCGGTTAGGATTTGAGTTCATTGATACTCTAGTGTAATCATGGTGTATTGTGAGTTTTCTAAAGCATTTAAACAATATTTTTACGGTTTATATTGATAAATTATAGCTTTATTATTAGTATCATAATCATGTTTCTTTTCATTAACATTATTATTATTATTATTATTATTATTGAAACTCTAACAACAGGTCACATGAACACCAGAAGATGAAATTAGTTATAATAACCGTTGCAATTATAAGACTCTTCATCGGACAGCCATCACAATACAGTGTGGTAAACGTCTGGCTACACTTGTTAATACTAATGTTATTTAAAATCAGCAGAGATACTACCCACCAAAAATTAAAAATATAAACCTTCAACAAAGTTCTCGTCTGCATCTATGGGCACATGGATCTAATGTCAGACTTATATAGTATGAGAGAGGTATGTCAGGGTTCAAATCTATCCAGATGTATATTTTTGAAGGTTTGCTACTCTCTTCGAACAAGTATATTCTATCAAAATTCTACCCTCCTAGTCTCTGGCAAATTTTCACAATTTAAATACGCACAGACCGGAGATATAGTAAGATTTCAGTGGAAAGCATTTTAATATAAATATAACAAAAATAGTGGGCAGATAAAAAAAAAAGTGATTCATAAGCTGTAACTCCTAGCACCCAAATCCATCCCTACACGGTTTTGAATTTGACGTTAAAATAAATGTGTGTTTGAATTTTCTTTATCAGTAACATTTTGTTATATAAAAAAAATGCAATCAAATATTTATTTTTACAAATATTATTAATATTTTATTTATGTACAGTTGGTAAATGATTAACATGCATAGGCAATAAACTTTTTCCATGTGAGTTTTAATAAAATTAATTTTCAAAAATGTTAATATAAAGTTTTAGTCTAATTTAAAAATTCAAGTTTTTGAGATTTTTTTTCATGAGCAAAAAAAAGTTTGCTTTGTTTCACCAACATTCTGAAACGTACCGTCTTTCCCTTCACCCATTCTGTTGCAAGTGAGCTTGACGCAATGGCCGAGCCACAGCCAAAGGTTTTAAACTTTGCATCTATAATCTTCCCGTTGTCATCCACCCTGATCTGAAGTTTCATGACATCGCCGCACGCCGGGGCTCCAACAAGTCCGGTGCCGACGTGCTTGTCATTCTTGTCGAGAGAACCAACATTACGTGGGTTCTCGTAGTGGTCCAACACCTGCGACATTCCACGGTGAAAGTTATCCAAGATGCAACAAGTTCGACAAGTTTGTGGAACATGAGTTGTCTATTTTAGGCTTAGTTTTGCCATTTCTAAAGGCCATTTAATGTAAATAATAATAATAATAATAATAATACTTAGCACCGCGTCTTACTACCCGTTGGGGTTATATGCTTAATTTAATGTAAGCCAAGTGATGAACACCAGGTACTAGCATATACAGTGAAACCTCATTTATCCAGCTTAACTGGGACCAGGCGTCATCCGGATTAACGAAAATCGGAATAATCCGGAAATTATAGGAAAATACATTGAACCAATACAATATTACAACTCACCATTTAGTTTCACACTAAATACAGTACTAGAGCAGTGGCATACTAAGCCAAAGGTCCTGGATTCAATTTCTTGTGTCTAAGTGTCATTTTTCAATTTAAAGCACATCATAAAAAATGTGTCAAAAAAAATTAATTAATGCAAAATTTAAGTCCAAATAATCTTGAAATCCGTACCAATAAGGGTTGGATGGACAAGGTTCAACTGTACTTGCATTGTGCCTCATATATAAACTTAAAGCACAGACTAAAACTAGACAACTATACTAATTTTGCCTATTTTACAGGGAGTACGCATGTGAGAGGTAGAAGCAGCAGAAATAACAAGATACAGTAGTCCAGATAATTCGAGTTTGATGGACTAACACCACATGGAATTACCCAAAACTCTAACTCTCTGGAATAACATAGGCAAAGATCGCTATCTTATTGAAAAATAGCCTATTGCCTACCACACACTCAACCAATATGACATAATATAATGTTGACAGTTGACAATCCTTTTGACAGCTGTGCTACTACCTACCAACACTCTTTGAAACAATTATTAATGATGATACAATGGAATATCCTTTCTTACTTTACTTTCTAAGGAAAGGATTGGGGAGGGAAGTATGATAGCGATGGTTTTTGCGGATGATCTGAATGTATGGGCCAATGAGGAGAGAGAAGTTCAGGAACAGTTGGAGGCGTGTGATGAAGTGGCGGAGTGGTATGGAATGAGATTTAATGTAAGGTAGAGTGAGATAATCACAACAAGAGACAGACAGGTGCATGACTCGTGTGACAGTAGGAGGAGAGCAGTTGAAGATGGTGGAAATCTTTAAATATCTGGGGAGTATGATAGAGCAGTTGTTTTCAAACTGTGGTATGCATACCTTCAGTGGTGTGCAAGCGACTTTCAGGGGGTCAACGAGAAGCTCTTAAGGGAAAATTGGCAAAATGATAAGATAACAATATTTGACAGGGAATTTTCAAAGCAAACAAAGGAAATTTTCTCCTTTGATTACCTGACATATGACCTGCCATTTGGGAAAGTTTTATCATGGGGGTACTTTAGACCTTTAGTCATGACCAAAGGGTTCAATCTAAGCAAAGTCTGAGAACCACTGTAATAGAGGAAAGTGAAAGAAACACAAGAAAAGTCAGTGAGAGAGGAAGGCAAGCAGAAGCTTTTTTTTTCAGAAGTGTCAGAAGTACAATTTGGAGCATGGATGTACCAAGGAAGTGTAAAGGAAGGATGTACAAGACGTACTATGTACCAATATTGACATACACAGTAGAACTGTGACTAATGAAGAAGCAGGACGGAATCTGAAGATTTTTTTAGCATTCTGTCTTACTACCGGTTTGGGTTATAAGTTATGCTTATGTATAAATTAAACTTAAATGTTAGAGATTAGGAAGGTTGAATTTAGAGGAAGTCTACCCGCATTTGTGGGGAGGGCAAGTGGAAAACTTTTTAGGAAAAACAACCCTCAGTAAATCAGACCAGGATCTGAACTTCTATCTTCCAATCATCCTTAGTCTAGTCTGTTGCGCGAGTGACACTTTAACATGTGGCCACCGAAACGGGTATCTAATTTTTTCTTTAGCGCCTTGTCTTAGTACCTGTTTGGGTTATATGCTAGCAGGTTATTGATCATATTAAATATTTAATTATGATTGTTATTAGTTACCACACTTATTTTTATATCCTTAATCTGTGTGTATGTAAACTAAATTCAATACAAGATAATCCCGTAAAATACAGGCCAAACACTCTAGGGGCCTAGCAGTTCTATTCTTATTCACGTCAGATGCTTATCTTTTTGTGTACCTATCAAATCAGTGTGTCACAATAGTTGGAATCAGTGTGTCACAATGGTTGGAAAAAGTGTCTCATGTATGGTAGTGAGGATACAAAAAGTTAGCACGAGGGGTTAAGATCAAATTCCCCAATCACCTTGTTTTAAAACCACTATATTATACAATTTTTTATTATAGATAGGTACCAAGGTTTTAAATGATAAAGTATAGGCCTAAGAAAAAGTTGATAATCTCCTTAATAAAGGTTGTGTGAGAACGTATTGTATTCATCCTTCACATAACAAAGGTGGGAGGAATGTATGAGCATCCTAATGATGAATATAACAAGTCTTCATTATTTTGATCACGGCCATGGCAATAGGATTATTTAAGGTTATTAGGCGACGCCGAATAGGTGGAGAATTTAAATAGAGGCCTAACTTTTAACAAGACCCTCACAAAGCTATATCCATCCTTGACTACTTCTCAGCAACTAACCCTCTTGTCAAAGTAACATTATTTATATTTGTCCTTACATTTCCTTATTATAATAATCCGAGATGTTCATAATGTGAAGAAATATTTACAATAATACTTACATTTTCATGATATAAAAGAGATGGGACACTAAAACTGGAACCTTTAGATTTCAATAAAGCGCCAGAAAAGCCCTTTGTAAATACGCGAATCATTTTTACGAATTGTAAATTTTTCTAATAACTAATATCCAGTATTTTAGTAATATAGTTGAGCAATCCACCGTTTGTCACATTTTACAGCGCTAAATAAAGGTCTTCCAATCTACCAAACTTGTAAGAACCAACTATTTTCAGTGTTTTTAAAAAGTTGGTTTTTACAACATACACTTAAGTTGTGTTGTTTGGAAATTTTATTTTAAGTCAATAAATATTTAATGCATTGAAATAAATACAAACAGTCTAGTTATGTTTGTTAATAACTAAGATTTTAGCACTGACTTTAGGAATAAATTTGACTAATGAGTTGGCTACCACGTGAATAAAGTGATCTGTTAAGTTGGTATGATTTCAGATTTGTGGCTTGTGCATCTTTTTTCGTCTATCTAGTAATAAACCTTAGCTTATCTCATGATATTAATTTGGATAAGGTTTATTGAGTAAACATTTATGATTTTTACGATTTGAACCGATATTTTCAAAATGTGGACTACAGAAAACTATTTTTTGTACGCGGTTGTATCTTTTCTATGGCTAGAATTTCTATGGGAACTGTATTTATCCATCAGACAGGTAACGCCGGAAGACTGACTAAATTAAAAGAAATTAAAAATAATGTATTTTTATTTAGCATTAAGATTATCAAAGCGTTCATCACTTTATAATATATTTAGATCCGCCTCTTACTACCCGTTCGGGTTATACGGTTTAAGTACTAATTAAGGTAATGGATTAGGAATTGTGAAGGTTTAATTAGAGGAAGTGAACCCGCATTTGCGTAGAGGGAGAGTGAAAAGCCATTTAGGAAAATTCACCCCAGTTCACCCGACCGAGATTCGAACCTCGATCTCCCCGTGCTCAGCAGTCGAGCTAAACACGACAAGCGCGTTAGCCAACTATGCCACCTAGGCGGGTAGTTCATCACTTAAATGTTACAACTGTACGAATCAAGTAAACTAATATGACAAAAATAATATTGGATGTACCAATATTTAAGTACAAGAATTTTAATAAGCATTTTAATGTATAGTATATGCCTAAATGTAATAGGCAAAAGAAATATAGGCCTATACATCTTGAATAAACATTAAAGAAGTTCATGCTAAATAAAGAACTTTAGTCAACTAACACGAGAAATTAACAAAAAACATAGCAAATAACGTTGATTTAAGAGTTAGGATGTATCCTAATAGTCTACTTCACGCGCTGTCGACCCTTGACGTTCACTCGATAGTTGCATTGGCAATCACGTGATCAACTGTAGAACCGTCCGAATAATCACGAAGTGTGCTGATGCACCCCTCACAAGCCCTTGAGACCAAGGGTGACGGCAAGTTACACTTGACACGCCGTTGATGCGTAGTTTGACTGGCAACTGTTTAATTTTTTGTCTGTTAGAGTAATGTGATCTGTGATAAAGTATTTTAACAAAACTGGTTTTGCTTTTGTTGTAGTATATTTGTGCTGTGCTGGAAATGTCTAGAGAAATGAAGCGGGAATGGATATTAAAACGTATTTGTTTTCATTCCCTACTGACAGATGGCGTTTAAAATAGTTTCTAAGATCACTGGTATGAAGCAGCACTGCAGACTCAAGGGCGTGTAAAGGGTAGTCTGCCGTTTGAAAAGTCTGTTGCAATCTTCGATATCAAGTGCACGTAAAGTGTAAATTTATCCAGTCTGCATCAAGTCAAGTGTACTTGACTATTCGGATACAGCCTTCATAAATATTTATTCCACTATTTTAAAATGTACTTTTTAACTATATTGTGTGATAAAGTGCAAATAGTCTCCACCCTTCAGTCAGGTTTACGTGCACTGTAAGGGGTTAGTCAGTAGACTTGAAAGAGAGTTCAGACTATCAAAAATAACTTCAGCTCTATAACTTAAGGTAATTGCAATTCCAAGTGTTCAGACACGGGTCATGTAAGAGTCGAACAGAAATCGGCCAACACTAAAGTAGGTCTCTGGGGGAGAATATTATTGAATAATCATTACAAGAAGATCATGTTAGCCTGCAGAGGATGTTCCCAAGTTCAGTAACAAATTTAAAATTAAAAAACAACCAAATCAACTAAAATCAAACCTAAACACTTGATACTGGTACTTATCCAACTCGGTGGCGTAGTTGGCTAACGCGCTTGTCGTGTTGATCTCAACTGCTGAGGACGGGGAGATAGAAGTTCGAATCTCGGTCGGGTGAACTGGGGTGGTTTTTCCTAAATGGTTTTCCACTCTCCCTCCACGCAAATGTGGGTTCACTTCCACTAATTAAACCTTCCCAATTCCTAATTCATTAGCGTAATTAGTACTTAAAGCGTATAACTCGAACGGGTAGTAAGACGCGGTGCTAAATATTATTATTACTGGTACTTGTATTGGTAGTTGTGTAGATGAGTGACAGAAGGTGCTTAATTGCAAACATTGCTTTAAAGTATTACTAAAATCGTTTGATAACAGTTTTTTTTATCACCGCGTCTTACTACCCGTTCAGATTATATGCTTATGTATTAAGTACACTAATGATTTTAGGAATTAGGAAAGTTATATTTATAGGACGTGTGGGCCTACCTGCATTTCTGTGAAGGGAGAGTGAAAAATCACTCCCAGTACACCCGATCGAGATTCAAACCTCAATATCACCGTCATCGGCAGTCTAGTCTACTGCGAAAGTAGCACGTTAGACCATGCGGCTACCGAAGCGGGGTAACACTTATAATTATAATATAGTAGGCTATTACTAAACACATGATAATCATTTCTGAATAAAATGACACTAAGAACTTTCAGAATGTAGATGGGGTGTATGTAGTATGATGGTTTGGATAAAAAACCATAAAGCAGCCAAAGAATATTTGAAGAGAATTTGTAAAAAAAAAGTATATCTGTAATCTGATTTTTTTAAAATTCATAAATGCATGCTTAGTTTCTGTTTAAGATAGCCTAATCAATTTATAATTTATGACTTTTTATGGCACGGGTACAATCTACCAGCAGTTTGTGGGTAGTAATGCTGTTGTTAATAAATAAGTAAATGGAAACATTGAAACTAGCATAAGACAAGCTGTGTGTCATTCAGCCAAAAAGCTAATTGGGTACATCCTGTACCCAGGGCATTATTATTAACTCACTATTTTTTGAGGCAGTCTATGATTGACAAGTGATTTGGTCAGCTACAGTCCAATTTACATAGGAAGAAAACCTGACAGTTATAAACGCTATTAGATCTACTATCACGTATTCATACGACAGTCATGTGATTTGCAGCTAACACTTTTGATGGATATCATAGGCGGCACTTGGAGGGAGAGCTGTCGGTTCTGAAGTGGGGCACAACACTCTGCAGGAAGGGATGGGGTCGCGCTCCCCATCACAGTATACTCACTACCTTAATAGGCCTTTATAAGCAATGTTGTTGGCGAGAAGGACCAAGTAACACTGGGCAGCTGGCTTCCCTCGTTCCCACCACTGTAAAGTGACCGAAAACCCATTTGGGCGTTTAGGTCAAATTTCCCCACCTGCCAGTCAGCCGCTGTCAATACTTATAAATTAACAAAGTTATCATTGTTGGGAAAAAAAGTTTGTGTTATCTAAAAGGCGTTTCCAATGACATTGGGATCATATACTTATCTTGAATAGCTTTTATTTAGGTTATAGACAGCCCTAATTACTTTGGTGCCACTGAATTGTACATGTTTCAACATTAGCTTTTAATAGACTAAAAAGGTGATCTGGTGGTCTAGAGGTAAGGTGTCAGACTTTTGTGCTGGAGTCCAGGGTTCAATCTTCGGTCCCAGCACAGATTTATCTGATTGCCAAACCCTTCCTACACCTCTGACAAGACATCTTGTGAATGTGTGGAATGCCAGGCCTCCACCGTGGTTACAGGCCTCCACCGTGGTTCGGATTCCACGTTAAACTGTAGGTCCTCCATTTCATATCACAATCACCCTACCATTACATATTAGCGTAAGTGCGTATAACCCGAATGGTTAGTAAGACGCGGTGCTAATAATAATAATAATTATAATAGACTAAACATTTCTATATCACTCTTGATGATGTTAATAATATTGGTTAGAGATAACTCTTTATTGTGATTTCTCTCTCTTTTATCTAGCATCGTATTTACAAGAACACGATTGATGTACCGTCTGAGCTGAAGGGTATTATGACCGAGGAGACCTATCAAAAAGCTCGTCTCTATGGTTTAGATAAAAGCACTTTTGGCATTTTCAAAGATATATTTTCCATTATTGAAGCGACGGTAAGTGAACTGTTTTGTTTATGATTTTAGTTAATCTCATTTAAATGTGAAGATATTCAACATTATTAATTTACTCTAAGCTTTGTTATATATTATTTAGTTATTACTTCGAACTCCAAAGGAGGAAAACTACTCCCAGTGTACCAGGCTGAACAGGTAGTGAGATACATTTAAAAAATAAAGATGGAAATAGTTTAGTGAAATACTGGAAAACTAGAAAGTTGTCTTTCCAATTTACTCTGAACAATAATTCACATTAAATCACTATATTATCACTCACATCATTAGTCATGTTGTCTAAAACAGCGATTTTCAAACTTTGCTCCACAAAGCCTGTAAGCAATTTTAGAATTTTTTTAAATGGTTTTTCACATTATAAAATAGCATGAATAGTTAGGATTGACTATTTTTTCGAATATGAATAAGGGACATATTTTGTAAAAGGTGCAGCCAGAACTGTAAGTGATTTTTTCCGTTTGTTTTGCACTTTAATACTTGTAAAATGTAACTGCCTTTATTGAATGTGCATAATATTTGGATACAAATTTTTTTTAAGAGGGCTCCAGCCTGTTTTGTTTTCCGCTGTGAGGGCTCCTTCGATCTAACAAGTTTGGGAACCTAAGGTCTTAGGCTTAACTCTCACATTAGATTGTATTGTTGGTGACATTCATACCCTGTTAGTATAAGAATGTGGATACCATCTTGAACACGTAGTAAGTCTCGTTGCAATCATTTAGGGTAATTGTTTCTAGTTGCTGATTGTGTTCTATGGCCTCTTGTATTTCTGGAACATAAGCAGCGTTTCTCTAAACAAACTGGGCTACACCACTTACAATGAGGTTCTACAGTCCATTATGTTTGTGTTCGTCATGAACGTGTTTAATACAATCATCAGTCTGCCGTTCAGTGTCTACTACACGTTCGTGTTGGAAGAGAGACACGGATTCAACAAACAGGTGGGTGACAACTTAGAGGGTTTGCATACAGAAACCACTCATGCCGAGTGATGGTTCACAGTAATCAGGTCCAAGGTAGTTCTCGGGGGTGTAGCGTGTTTTACTATTTACAAATTATATATATATTTACACCTAATAGTACAAACATTGGTACAACTACTATACATCAATATATACACGTACGATACTTGGTTACCGTGTCCACGACTCTAGTTTAACACGAACCAGTCCCAAAAGCATTCACAAGAAGACTACTTTACTACCTGGCTATTTGCACCTGTGTGCCCCCACCCCCTCTTTACACATTCCAGTTACAGAGGTGGGTAAGCTCACTACCCTCGCAAAATAATCCACTACTGTTATACGTTGCAGGGGCAAGTTGGAAAGGGGGCTCTTAGTGTTTAAAATGAGATAACATCTGAGGTGACCTTCTGTGCCTGCATTCTCTAACGAGTCACTTTCAAAATTGACTTGACTGTCGATGATAAGGGCTCGAATCCGAGTTGGATGTACTGACGGAAAATTTTCCTGATTGGTTTTACACTCTCCTCACAAATTCGAGTACTTATATTGTAAATTCAACTTTTCTTTTTTCCTTACTCAATAGCGGAATCAATACAGATGCATATAACCTGGACAGGTATTAAGATGCTGTGAAAAAAATAATCCAAGGTACCAGATTTCTCTGTCTTATGTTTGTATCCTGTCTAAGGTCTTCAAATAAATATTTATGAGGCAGTATCACACTGGTCATACTACAGTAAAAATCATTAATTTTGTCTCCACACATGTCTGAAGAAAGAGCTGTTTTTTTTTTCTAAAAAAAATAATAATTTGATTAAAAATAGGCCTTAAGATTGAATGAAAGGGGATGCGAGAAAAAAGCCAGCGTTTTTGCAGTTTTTATGGCTAAACAGCAAAAAAAAAAAAAAAAACATTGCCCAGTACAAACATAGAATTTCATTTTTTTCTTATGGGGACCTAAAAATTTCTTGAATATTTGTCAAGGGTGTCTTGGAATTTAATGACAACTTTTTCTCTTCATTTAAAAAATGTACCACCTAATGTCGATATACTCCTTTTAACTTTTGATATCACCGTGTGAAGAAAATTAAACTCTATGCTTGTACTAAAGCAATATTTTATTTATTTTAGCTAAAAAAAAGTTGCCATAAAAATTGCAAAAACAGTGGTCTTTTCTCGTACCCCCTTCCATCCCACCTTAGTTAATAAACTCACATCCGAGATATTAGAATAAAGTAATAAAAAAATATTCTCTCATCTTCTAAAAAATAGGTTTAACTTGAAAGTAAAATTTCCAGGGAGGCCAGAGCCGGGGAAAATGTCAGGAAATTTATAACTATTAGGGAAATTTTAGGGGACTTTGTGGTTTATCGGCGCAAACAAAATAATTGAATCTTGGGAAGAGAATCTGTATTTCAAAAATAATTATTTTAACAAATTGAGTATTTTAATTTTTCTTAAACATTTTTATCCATTCCAATTTATATTTTGGGAAGATGAATTTGGGGAATTTATTTTCGAAAATTACATCTGCTTATGTATTTCTTACAGACGGTCGGTTTTTTCATCAAAGACAAGCTGAAGGCCTTTGTGGTGATGCAAGTAATAATGCTCCCTCTCATTTCGGCAATGATCTATATCGTGAAGGTAGGCGGCGACTACTTCTTCATATATTTGTGGGTGTTTGCCATGATGACGACCATCTTCCTCATGACCATCTACCCCAACGTCATCGCTCCCTTGTTTGACAAGTACACCCCGCTCAGCCAAGGAATGCTGCGTTCTCGGATAGAGGATCTCGCTCAGAGCATCAGCTTCCCTCTTACTAAGCTCTATGTCGTAGAAGGTCAGTTACATTTTAGTGGAAAATTTGGTTTGTTGTCAAACTGGTTTAGGGTTAACTGATTTGGTATTTTTGCTATCAGGATTAAAACAGCCAATTATTGCTTAAAATCACTTTCTCTTACACTATATGAAGGTGACCTGGCGGTCTAGGGGTAAGGACTGGTGTCGGACTTCTATGCTGGGGTCTGGGGTTCAATCCTCGGTCCCGGCACAAATTTATTAACCCTTCCTTCACCTCTGACAAGACATCTTGTGAACGTGGGGAATGCCAGGCCTCCACCGTGGTTCGGATTCCACGTTAAACTGTAGGTCCTCCATTTCATCTCACAATCACTCTACCATTAAACATTAGCGTAAGTGCTTATAAGCCGAACGGGTAGTATTACGCGGTGCTAATAATAATAATAATAATAATAATACACTATATGTTTTACCGTCCTATCAATGACTTATATTAGCTAGCTAACCAATGGAAACAGATTGATAAAGGTGAACTAAGGAACTGCTTCAACGTTATACTCATTAGGGTGTTTACCCTCTACTGTAGCCAGCAAGTATAGAGAAAAATGTGAGCTCACAGACTAATCCCCAGACTCTTGTGTGTTTCAGGCTCGAAGCGTTCCACTCACAGCAACGCATACTTCTATGGTTTCTTCAATAACAAGCGCATTGTGCTTTTTGACACGCTGTTGAAGGACTATGTGCCAGAGGGGAAGAAGAAGGAGGAAATCACCGAAGAAGAGAAAACCCCATCTGGCGAGAAGAAAGGTTGTGATGACAACGAGGTGCTGGCTGTTCTGGGACACGAGTTGGGCCACTGGAAGCTGAACCATGTGCTCAAGAATATCATCATCATGCAGGTGGCTGGTGTTTATTATTGGCTTACATCGTGTCAGTTGGCGAGGCATTTTGATTATTTAAATTCTGAAACTAGACTGACTGATTTGAGTCCTCACTGACAACATAGCTTTAAAATAGTGCAGGAAGATATCAAAATACAAATTTATTGTTTTTAGGTATCTAATACTTCTAACTTACTAATAAATTTAAAAAAAAGACTTGTTTAAGCTCAACTGAATAATGAAATAATACAGCATCATTAGTAACTGTGTCCAGTCAATGACAGGGTCAGTTTCTTAAAATGCCTATCATCTTCCTCCTTAGGAAGACCCGGCCACAGGCTAGAAACAGTTGTTGTTGATGATGATTATGATGATGGATATTGCAACTTTATTAAAATTTCGAACAAATGTTTATACTTTACAAAATTGCAGGTATTGGTTTCCTTTTTTTTTTTTTTTCCCCCCCTAAGAGCTAGAAGGGGAAGGATGGGTACCCATAGGCCCCAAAAGAGGTACTCGACTGGCACAAATTTTGGAAACATGATTACTGAATATTTTATCATCCTTAAATATTTTGAGTGGAATACATGATCTGATTTTGCTACTTTACACTGTGATTAAAAAAAGCCCCAAGTATATGTCTGTAAACAAAATAAACTCTTAAAAAGCCTCTATGTAGTTGACAAAAGTATTTTATTTTCCCATCAGGTGAACCTGTTCCTAACATTTTTGGTGTTTGGCCTGCTGTTCAAATATGATGCTCTATACAAAGTCGTTGGCTTCGAAAAGGAGAAACCGGTTATCATAGGCATGTTGGTCGTACTGCAGTTCATTCTCTCACCATACAACGCGGTAAGTACCAGTCATGTTCAATATATGCTAGTGTTGGCTAGTCAGTCGGCTTTGGCATCAATGAAAGGAATCGGGGTGGAAGTAAAACTGTCATTTTGCGTACTTTTCATGTTTTGGCCAATTTCACTTCTTTACTTACAACTTACCCGCTTTTGTGGCCGAATGGTTACTCTTGCATTAGACTGGACTAGCGATGACGGGGAGATCAGGGTTTGAATGCAAACACTTGAAATCTTGTGATTTGTTGTATTTTTTTATTCTACAAGACAGGTACAGGTTGTCCGAAAATTATCTTTAAAAATTTTTATCTAGTGAGGTGACCCTCAACTTCTTAAGGATATTAGAGGATTTGAGAATATTTTGGATTCTAGACTATCCTATAAAAATGTTTTTTCCTCAATTTCTCAAGTGAAATTTGTTTTATAGCCCTAATACCACTTATTAGTGGTTCAGAACCAATTCTAATTATAGCAACTAGACACCAGACTTGTAATTTAACACTTAACCGAAGGTATGAATGGATTATAAAAAATAATTTTAGAATATAGCTACTATTTGTTTTAATCTTATATTTATATTTCCTCTTATATGTTTATAAATTTTTTTCAATATTCAGGATTTAAAGGTAAATTGGAGATTTATGTTTGTAAAGTAGTCGATTCGACTCTTATCCATTATTATTGCCTATAATCCACTAATGGTACTCATATTGAATGTCTATAGCTTGATTTTATTAAAAACAACTTTGGGTTTTATGTGTCTTCATTTCCTTAATTGTTGTGTTACTGTGTGTGTTAGTTAATTAGTTAGTAGATATTTACTTTAATATTAAAGTTGTATCTAGGCACCCTGTGATATTTGTATATGAAAAATATGTGAGTAGTATTTTAAAATTAAATTGTTTTAAAATAAATAAGTTAATAAACAATTTCCATGCTAAAATTAAATCTTCTTTGTTCTTTTTTTCGCTTCTCCTTATTTGAGCTTTAGTCTTCTATCACAACATGTTTAAGTTTCGTCATAGAAGACTAAAGCTCAAATAAAGAGAAGGGAATACAATAATAAAGAAGTTTTAATTTGATCATTTATTGCTCCTTACTAAATAAATATGAACATTGTTTAAAAAAATGTCCTTACTGCTATAAAATGTCGCACTGTGGTAAAACACTCGGCTTGTTCGCAGGTGCTGAGTTTCATGTTGACGATCCTGAGTCGACGGTTCGAGTTCCAGGCCGACCAGTTTGCAATGTCCTTGGGCAAGACCCACTTTCTGCGGCGGGCCCTTGTAAAATTGAACCAGGACAACCTGGGCTTCCCTGTGTATGATTGGTTGTACTCCTCCTGGCACCACTCTCACCCTCCACTCCTAGAGCGTCTGCAAGCCCTCGACGACACCAAGAGGAAGTGAAGTAGTCGAGGCATGTTACAGTTGATCTCTCGAAGTCTTCTCTTCACTTTGTCGGCATATTATTATTGAAAACAAAACTACACTTAAAATGAAAATCAAACTTAGCACTTAGGGTTGTGCGAAGCTTAGAAAACTTTGATTTGGCTTCGAAAAAATATTAACTTAACTTTACTTGGAGAGAAAAAAAAAATCTCCTTTGACAGATACTAAGTTTCACCATTAAAAATATTAACAACTAATATTTTCAATCAATGTTTAATTATTGCAATTATGAGCTGCTTTTTATGCTTAGATGACCCCAAAAAATAGCACGCCTACTTTCCATGGTTCCACTAAGGTGCAACTTATAAGATAGGGCCATAGTGTAATCCATAAAGGCAAGACTGCTACATTTTTGGGTCAACAAATTAATATAAATTTGACTAAAGACCAAGAGACAGATGGCTCAAGGGGGCGTGGAGGAGGGAGGAAACGTTGATGAAGCTTATGTTCCAGACAGACCCAGCCAGTTAATGGAAACTGTTCATTATGATAACGATGTTGATAGCAAAATCTGAAGTAATTGAATTGAAATTTGTGTTAGAAACTGGATTTATCAACTTAGATTGAAATATTACAAATATTTTGCATCAAAACATATTCTAAGTGTTCTTAGCACAAAACAAACAACAAAAAATATTTGAACTTCGATTCAGCTTCATGAATATTTCATCTGAGCTAACTTTGAATTTAAAAAAGTGGACTTTACACACCCCTTCCTAACACCTTTGGCTTTGTCCAGTGACGCTCTTACAACTAAGTTATCCAGGTTTGAGGCACATGCTAAACTCATTATTCAAGGTATAAGTCTAATATGTGCTTGGCTTGAGTCTTCAATAGAACGCTCTTTAATTACCGTATTTGGCCTACTATTGACTATAATTAAGTCAGCCTGGCCATCTATTAATAACTTTACTTTTGACCCCAGCTACAAAGAGTCCCTGACCAATACTAGGTCAAATATAGTATATGTCGGTAACAACTGACCTGAGCTAATCTAACTTGTGTACTTTTAAACAGAGATAAGGCTTTTGTATGAATTGTACATTTTTCTTTGCAGTTTATTTGTAATTTTTAACTAAATTAGGTTGGTTGGATTTTAGGTTTGACTAATTTTATACAAAGTTATAATGGAAAAAACTTATATCTTTGTTCCACTTGTCTGAACATTTGTAGTCACTAAAACAAACTGCGCACATCTTTTGTTTGGTTAAGTTTTCTTTAAACTTTATTTTTTATTTAATTGAGGTATTTAACATTTAATTTTTGAACTGACTGTATATATCAGCACATGAGAATTTCTATAAGTGATAGCGCCTAACAATTTTGCTGGAAAGGTATTTTGACATACCTTCCAGGGTTCTTTTGCCTGCCACAATCGACATGGGACCGACAACTTTATTTCCCCTCCAAAGGAAGTTGTGCTACCGATTTTTACTGCTCAAGATAAATCTGTCGACCCTGGTTGGGTTTGAACCCACAAACAACGGCTCCCGAGGCGAGCACTTTCCCCTAAGTCCACTGAGGTTGACCTGAATGCCTTAAAACTTTCTTAAACAATAATATTAATGATGTAGGTAAATATTTTTTTATATGCACAAATAATGTATTTTGTTTTATAGTTATCAAAGTCATTCTCTTATCAAAATTCTTAACAAATACATTCAAGTTTTTGTGTAGTCTTGAATGTCACCAACTTTTTTGACACTTATTTTTTTGATAATAATTAATATGAAATTAAACAAATAAGCGTCAGGGTCAGTAGGATTCTATTGTGCATGATTTTAAAATAGAGGGCACCAAAGTTCAATCCCCTCCTGGGTGCGATATTTTAATTTTTATCAAAAAAATGATTTCCAGTCCTTTCTACAGATTTAGTTTTTAATATAATAATTCACTCTTTTAATCTTGTTCTTGAAATTGCTCAAGTTAGAGTCACAAACATTATCAGGGTCTAGCCATAGGTGTACTTCAGGCATGACCATAAAAAACAGAGAAGAAATGGGTTATCAAGACATAGAACTACTATTTCATAGGTGTTTTCTAAACTGTGGTGTGCCTACCTGCAGGGGCTATGTTATGTAACACATTGTATTATATCATACAATACTAGTTGATAGTAGAAAGCCTGATAAACAAATTTTGAAATGAACATAGATTTTGACATAATGTCATTGGCTCTTAGACGGTATTGACCCAAAAATAAGTCGCACAATAAAAACAAGTTTATCTCGATAGAAAAATATTAGGTCTGAAAATGAATCCACTTTGAAATAAATCAAATAGACCCAATTTCCTTTAGCTTTCCTAATGTTCATATTATTTACATGTATTATTACTAAGACATACCTTTTTTTGCTAAAAGTATGTCTTGAAATCATTTGCCAGGACAATTAAAAAAAATTGTGATCTACAACAGGTAACAATCCACACCTGAACTTAATAAACAAATACATTCAATTCTTGTCCATAGTATAGAATAACATTAGTGATTAACAGATTGCCACAAAAAGTTTTTAATTTAATATTTAGCACCGCGTCTTACTACCCGTTTGGGTTATGCGCTCTAAATACTAATTACGTTAATGGATTTAGGAATTGGGATGGTTGAATTAGAGGAAGTGAACCCGCATTTGTGTGGAGGGAGAGTGGAAAACCATTTAGGAAAAACCACCCCCAGTTCACCCGACCGAGATTCGAACCTCGAGCTCCCCGTCCTCAGCAGTCGAGCTCAACACGACAAGCACGTTAGCCAACTACGCCACCGAGGCGGGTAAAAAGTTTTTAAAACGTGTGAAAAGTAGTACTATGCAGTAGTAATTATTATTAGCACCGCATCGACCATTGTGCATGTCTAACACATGCAGAGGGCTGGAATTTTAAATTTTTTGATCACATTTCTTTAAATATATTAAAAACAGAAATAAAATAAATAGATTTTCTTTCTGTCCGTTTGAAGCAAAGAAAAGCATTGAAAGCAATGCTGGTTACTTCTTTTAGTATACTATAAGAAAACAGGCAAACTGCATATTTAATTAAACCATAATTGACGAATATATGTGTAAAAAGGTGAAAATAGGAAGTTGTGTTCTCTCTTCATCATCATATCCCACATTGTTCCATATATTCAACGGGCTGGTGAACAAAGCTTGTCCACCAGTTTTGATCATATTATTTCTCTTGTTTTCCTGTAATATGATTTGCCATTTCAGTAGTAATTTTATGATATTATTGTATCACATGCAATAACTTATGTATTACAACATGCATATAGCGTTTGTTTGAGTTTACTAAGTGTACTTTTAAATATTTAGATTACTTTGAATTTATTTTTTATACATTTTTGATTCTTAAACATTCTCTAGCCAAAGATTTCTTTAAAGAGTACTTATTTGCCAAACAGTTTGTAAGGTTAAAGTTTGCGTTGTATTTTAAAGTATTTGATTATATTTGTATCACAATAAATTAACAAAAAAACAACATAGTACTATTTCATTATGTAAAAGAAAATACACTTAATGATTAAATATGTTTATTCTTTTAAATGAATTTGTAAATCATATCAGAATATAACAAACAGCCAACCATATCTGTGCGCTAACAATATACTGATCATCTGGATGCATAAATTCCAGAAACGAACAAAACTTATTGTTGCCTGTGCCTAATCCATTAGCAACAGAAACGGATGATCAAAGCATTTTTTGTTGTCGATATTATATTCTGGTAGCCTTGTAGTGTCTTTTAGTCACATTTTTGAATTCTAGTTCTGAAAATGATAATATTTAAGTTCATTTCAAGAACATCAGAAGACATCATTTTAGTTTCTTCAACTTAAATTACAGATACTAGTGGATCAACACTGCTAGACGTAGCTTTTTATAAATGACTATCGATGAAAGAAGTACTTGCGTGTAGTTTTCAGCATTTGTGGGTGAAATATCATTCCGAGACATTTGTTCTGCCAACAACATTAGCTTGGTTCTAGGCTTTATTCTCTCTGGTATATTTAACAAAGTATAACAATATTTTGAGGGATTCATATTTATTAACATAATCCTGATATAATTACACTAAATATGTTATTTAAGGAATACTTGAATGGTTACGGAGTTAGATGTAATAAATAAATGTAAAATAAAAAGGGTTTTACTAAAACAAAATTATATTAGAATATATATGCAGAATCTATGTCTCAAAAGAACAGTGTAATGAACAGCGCAATAATTAACTAGTCATAACTCCAATAATATATAAAATTGCAAGGCAATAGTCGCATGCACTATAAATAATAGCCCAAAGTGGGGCATGTGTGTGGCTGCACCATAAAACTAATATAAAACTTAACTCGATTCTAGTAGCCTTTTGAGCTTTTGGGTGTATTATGTATCAACTATACAAGCAATTATTTTATTAAAAGTGCTAAATAGAAACGAGTATGGATCAACTATAAAGGTAGGTGGTAATAAAAAATATGCTCAAATCATCTTATGTCTTTGAGCCTAGAAGAGAAATATTATGATCATAAACTCTACTTAAGTCCTTGTTTACTGTGAAACCTAATGAGGACAATGCTATACTATTTAACAGCAAATTGAGAAAGTACTTCAACAATTTTTTAATAGTAAAATAAAATAAAACACACAAAACTAATTAATTAAGAAACCCTACTCTAAGTTAAAGTTTGTTAATAGTTAAAACCTCATAGGTATTCAAGGAGTCCATATTACATGAAAATCAAAACCTTCTAAGTAAAGATAAAAGTTAAACCCATATATAAACTATTTCTTTTCCAACCCACCTATAGCTGTGCCTCCTTTCAATCGAAAACACAACACAACACTTTATTTCAAAAGTAAAAGCAAAGTGATAACACTGTATTGGCACCAGTCCTATTGCCCAGACTGTGACATACAAGCTTTTCAATGCCTAACGTTAAGAGATTGATCATATGAGGTTTTAAAAACATACACTAGAATGCGCTGCACTCAATGTTAAGCTATGATCTTTTGCTAGATCAATAAAAGTTGTAAAATCTGCGTCGAAACATACTATATAATAATTTTTGACCAAATTTGGACTTATAGAAGTTTTGTTCGCCAAATGATGATGTGCTAAATACTCGAATTTGGCAGATGTACTGAGGTTTATTTTCCTATATGTGTTTTCACTATCCCTCCACACAATTGTGGGCACAGTTCCTCTAAATTCAACTTTCCTTATTCCTAATTTACTCACTCTGACATTAGGAAGTAGAAACTTCATTGACTTACATACAGAAGTATGCCCCCTATCCCTATCTTGAGTTAGTTATATCAGTCCACTTTATTACACCTTATTTCTTTCAGATCCATTCTAATGCTTTCTTCCCATCTGCGTCTAGGTCTTTTCATTGGTCTATTCCCATTGAGTTTGCCAGTCAACACCACAAACAAGATTCTAGAATCTCCCATTTGTGCTGCATGTTCTGCCCACTGTAATCTATGAGATTTAATTATCCTAACAATGTCTTGTGATTGGTACGGGGTATGTTACTCATAATTAAGTTACCACTCCCCAGTAGCCTCAATTAATTATCCAAATATCTTCCTAAGCACCTGGTTTTCAAACACCTTAAATTTGTTTTTCGTCATGTAAGTTAAGAGACCACATTTTACATCCATAAAGAACCGGTAAAATTATTGTTTTGTATATAATTCGATTTGCATTCTTTGAAAGCGGTATATATGTCAACAACTTACTGACAGAGTAATACATCTTATATTGTTATTGCTAGTTAAAATTGTTCCTAAATATTTAAACTCATTAATCCTGTCAAATGACATGTTCACAGTAATTTCTAATTTATTGTCCCTGATTTGTGTTTGCTGTATCACCATATACTTACATTTTCAGCGTTCAGCTCTAAATCTGACACAGTCTGGATTGAGCTAAAGGTTGATTCCTGGCATGGCCCAAAAATTTACTATTTGTTAAATGTTGCTTTCTTCCTTTCACAGTGATGAATTTATGGCCAGGGGTCTAGGTGTTGTGTTGGTTCTAAATTCAAGAAAAAAATATGTCGTGTGCTGATATATTATATATACTGTATATAGAAAACATGAAACTTTAAAAAATAACATTCAGCTAAGAATTTAAAAAAAAATGGGTTTTGCATACCGTTAATATTGAGAAGTGGAAGACTAAGGTGTCATACATGTAGTCAAGATTTGGAGGTCAATAAATACCTCAATCAACCAGACTATAAATACAACTAGGCTTCTCACGATTACTTTCTTCCACTCTCTGCCATTTCAGATCATGTTGCTACTCATTAAAGTCTAATGTTTCATACACATGGAAAACATAATTATACTACTATAAAGCCACATGGCTGACTCACTCACTGACGTTAATGTTTACCCACTTCCAGATGAGCCAGAAACTTAGAGCTTCTAGCCTGTAACCAACGGGAAAATTCCAAAAAGATAAAAAAAATATTTTTTTTAACCCCCCCAAAAAATTCAAAATGTTGGAGCAACTTTAAAGTCGGTGTGTACCTTTCTTTGAAGGTCTCTTGTGGCTAAACGGTAAGACCTATCAAAAAACAGCTGAATTACATTAGTTTACATCCACTTTCAAAGAAAACTTACTGGAGGTATGGGGACAGAGCCCCTAACGAGCAAAGCGACCATATCGGATATGATTACAAATAATTCAATCAATGAGTTTGTACTACTAGTTGGGAGTTGCCCCAGGTAGTGTCTTATTGTTTAACTTATCTGCACCAAAGTTTCTTTTGGATGCCATGCTCTGACTAATGACAGCTTGTCCCAACTTAATTTTGGGATAAACTAGTTCCAAAGACAGTTTATTAATAAATATATGGTAAGAAACAAAAATTTTATATAGATTTATTTTCTGGCTTTTATAGGAGTAAACTCGTGGATCCATAGTAATCAGATTAAAAATTAAATTAAAACATAGGATGGAAGAAACAGTAATTTTCCTTGTATGGTTTGTCAGTGTAGAGTTACTAAATTATAATTGTTTAAAATTGTTTCAAATTTAAATACAGAACTTATTTTTATGAGAAATTAATCGGCCCATTTAAAATGGTTGTTGAAGTTGAGTATTTATTTCTTGTCAGTGGAAGAAAGGGTCTGAGTTAGGACCTCGCTGAGAGCCTTAAGCCACACGGCTACTGCATATGCTCCTGCGTCCACATTGGTCCAGTGGGAGGAGCTTACATAGCTTGCTCGGCCAGCTCTAGAACAAGATACAAGTGAAACTAACATGGGAATAGCATTTAATTTAAATTGTCATGACCCACTTTAGTGGCCAAATGGTTTAAAGGAGTCATGATAGACTGGCATGCTAAAGATGAGGAGATTAGGGTTTGAATCTTAGTCAGGTCTACTGAGGATGGTTTTTCATAAATGTTTTACCACTCTCCTTTCACGCAAATTCAGGTAGCTTACCTCTAAAATGCTTCCTTATCTCTACCACATTATAGTAGTAATAAGACGCGGTGATGGAAAAATAAAAATATTGTACGTTTATCATTAAAGTTATCAATGGCTTAATACCCGCCTCTGTGGCGTAGTTGACTAACGCGCTAGTCGTGTTGAGCTCGACTGCTGAGGACGGGGAGATTGAGGTTCGAATCTCGGTCGGGTGAACTGCGGGTGGTTTTTCCTAAATGGTTTTTTCACTCTCCCTCCACGCAAATGCGGGTTCACTTCCTCTTATTCAACCTTCCCAATTCCTAATCCATTAGAGTAATTAGTACTTAAAGCGTATAACCCGAACAGGTATTAAGACGTGGTACTAAATAATAATTTTAAAAAAAGGCTTAATTTTAAGATGTAGTAATGAGGAGGATTGTTAAGAGGAGCTGCTCTTGCACTAGCATGGGGAGAAGATTAAAAACACACTCAGTGCACCCGTCTTAGATTTAAACCTCGATCTTCTTGTCACTGGCAATATAATATAGGTATCTATTGCGAGTTTGAAACCTAGAAATTGTGATCACTAATGAGTGTTTGTGCATACAAAAGCCCCAGACTATCTGGACTAATTATGACCTAAGTTAGTCTGTAAAGTCAAAAATTTGAATAATTGATCATATAGAATTAGAAAAAAAAGAAGAGGGTATCACACTAATAGACATCTCCTACTGTTTAGAGGCTGGTGATGGACGGGAGGCATCCACAGTGAGCAAGATGCTATAAAACCTCCCCCTCCTCATCCAATTATTTGAAGTGATACACTACAACTTATTCGCTTGGATGAATGTTCTTTACTGTAGTGGTTCATTTACTATACAAAATGGTTGTCTTAACACGATATGAACTAATCAGCCCACTTCATACTTATAAACTCTGAATTTAATGAAAACCCCAGTTTCAATACAAATCTGAATAATCGAGGTTCTACTGTATTAGTGCTATAGTATTTATTATTAGCCATGACAGTCAGCAGTGTGTGATGCCTCGAACATCTTTCACTTCGAATATTTGTCAGTTTTGATTTCAAGTAAAATTATAAAATCACGAAGCTTCGCCAATAAGAATATTTAAACTTAAAACACACTTAGCCTAAGCTTTTGTTACTTAGGAGTTGTTATGTAAACTACAAATTAATGCTCACATGGCACATCTCTGAAATAACCAAATTACCTATTGGGATAGTAACTTGATTTATCAACAAAATGTTAAAACATGTTTCCAACATAATATTTGTAAATAATATCCAAAACCTATAGTTATGCAACTTATAATTCATTCATCCCTTAACAGTTGGCAATTTTGAAAAGTTATTTGAATTTGATTCGGATTCAAATTTAAAAAGTGGACTTTACACACCCCTGAAAAGTGACATTCACCTTAAGAGAAAATCCAACCCAAATACCTGGCAGGTGGCCAAACCCTGTATTTCCAGGGTTAATGCCCAAGCAAGAATGGAATTACTTGTTAATTTTGTACATCCATTACTGTTTCCATCCTGTGGTTTGGGTCACTTTTCTATTCAGGTCATATATTTTCCACTACCAGCTGGCTAGGCCTGTTGTAGCTTCATATGCCTTATAATCTAACTTAAGACTAGGACAGGCACAACATACAGTCCCCGGCCGTTAATTTATCACTATGAAAGAGTAAACCTACATTTCACCAATGATATATTTTTCAACTATGTCTGCCGAGAATCAAACCCAGGACCCTTAGCTCGGTAGACAGACACACTACCGACTGAGCTAAGGTGTTGGATAATTACTTGTTAATAGGGATAAAAAAAATACCCAAAAAACCCACCCTCAGTACACCTGACCAAGATTTAAATCTCGATCTCCTCATCATCTGTAGTAGTCTACTGTGAGAGTAGCGCGATGGACCACGCGGCCAACAAAGTGGGCCAATATTTTAATGCTAAAACTAAAAGAAATAAAAAAAAAAGAGAAAAACACATTGGGCTGCATTTACTTACCTCGCTTGCATATCTTTAGTTTTATCACAACCATTTTTGGCAGCCTGAGCTGCTGCGTTAACAGCTGCCAACACTTGGTTGGTGTTTGTCTTGGTCCGAACCTCAAACTCCGTGCACGCTGGTATTAACGCATCAAGCTGAAACCAAAAATTGTTTATCAAATATGTACACATGTTCATTCAGATGGATTATATTTCCACATGAGTCTTTTACTTTTGTTCCAAAAACTTGAAGGGAATATTATTCCCTTGTAAGTTGTTATTTAAAACCTTCACACCAGCCTCGATGGCCTAAGGCATCACACTCACAATAGACTAGACTGCCGATGACAGGGATATTGTGGTTTGATCTCGGTCAGCTGTATGAATGTGGTTTTTCCTAGATGGTTTCCTACTTTCTATTTACACAATAGCGGGTACATATCCTCTAAATTCAACCTTTCCCATCCCTAACCTATTAGAGTAGTTAGTACATAAGCATATAGCTCTAATGGGATGTAAAGGCCAGTATGCATTTGCATACATTGTATCGGCACATTATATATATATATATATACACACACACACACAGTTTCGATACTTTGTATGGAGAAAATATCAAAATAGTATACATACACTGTATAGCGTCCACACATGTTGGTTGTTTCAATACATAATCACACATCATTTAGATATGTCAAGATATAAATAAATGTAATTACAGGAATCGCCTTATGAAGGAGACCACAGTCATATTAATTTAAATTAGTTCAAAAATGACACATGAACACAGGAATCGAACGCGCACCAAGCCAAAGTTCCTGGGTTTGTTTCCAGGTGTCATTTTTCAACTAATTTATCAATTGAATTTTCTTCACTATATGTTTATTCCCTTAATTACAATTATTTACCCTTGTGTGTTGATAAAGGAGTGAAAATTCACACCTTGACACAAACCTGGGACCTTTGGCTTAGTACAGCATTACTCTAACCACTGAGTTATCCAGGAATTGTCCCGTGCTTAGGGCCAGTCTGCACTTATATTTTAAGGCAGAGTCTGTGATGGACATGCAGAAATTGTCTGCTACAAATGAGTGATCAATTAAGGTCATGAGTTATCAGATATCATAGCCACCATCGACTTTGTAGTTGGCTTTTTATTTGTCAATAGAACAATTGTATGAATGGTGTCTACTCAACTTGACCAATGAAATTCTCGACATTTCCCCTGGTCATTTCCTAAAATTCCCGACTAAAAGTATGTCATCCCCTTCTGACCCCTGTCCTCAATGTTTTTCTATTAATCTTTTTAATAAATAATAATAATGAACTTTAAAATTAATTATTTTTTTAAATTTGTAATGGCACAATCTACTATGAGTTATAAAATTATAAAAATACTACACAGCTACAAAAAAAAGTTTGAATCCCGTTGTAATTTACTGATTTAAAGATTATTATAGTTCATATTTTGAATAAAACAACATTTCCCCAGATTTTTGTATTAATTTACCAAATTCCCAACCTAATCCCACTCATTACAAATTCCCGGCTAGTTCCAGTTTTCCCCGATTTTCCCGGATGATAGACACCCTGGCATATAATGATGAATCAAGTGTAATTTTTCATTTGAAAGAATATGATATTTAGATGCAGCTATAACTATAATTAACAAATATAATAGCTTAACAACTACTTAGCTATACTATGGTTGTACCATGGTTCTGTCTCCAAGTCGCGCGGTACTGTATCTCATGATGCCTTGTATCCCACACCGCCAAGCTTTCCCCCAAGTCTCAGCTCCTACTTCCTCCAATCCCTCCAGAGAGGAGGACGCTGTTGTGAACAGAAGACTGTAGATGGCTCCAGACGTCCCTCCCATCACAGACTCTGACACTGCGGCCAGCTGCAGGAAGAGGGTGGCCGGGTGCAATACACACAAACTGTCCAGTCTACTCAGGACCCCTGAGGAAGAACATTTGATTGAAACATAGCGTTCCATTAGGAAGAAACTTGAGGGAAATTATTTTCTGCCTCAAATATAATACAACCCTAAAGTTTTGAGGTGTTCTACATGAAAAATAAATGATCTTGAATATACTAGGACCTGACAGTAACAGAGGTAGAAACTTAACAACTTTAACACAAATTTTTTAAATTAAAAGTTAAGTGGTGAGGGGTAATCCTCTCAGTGTTGACCTTGAGCTTTCCGCCTGCCTGCCAGTACAGTGACACTCTCTTAAGGCATTTAAACAAAGTGGCAATATTCAGAATATGGTCAATTTTTATTGTTAATAGACCGCCACTGTGGTCTAGTGGTCAGAATTCCTGGCTACAGATCCAGAGGTACCGGGCTCGATCCCTGGCACTTTCAGAATCTTTCTGTGAAGCAGTAGGTCTAAAATGGGGTTAAACTCGGCATCTAGAGAATAAATTAGGAGCTACGTTAATAAATAAGTAGTGGCTCAGGTCTAGAAAACTGATTAATGGCTGGAGGGTTCATTATGCTGACCACATGGCACCCTCTATCCACAAATGTTGGCATTATCTTCTTTAATAGACGGCGGCCGCATATTCGGTACAGCTCAATTGCAGGCTATACCATGGCATTTGATTCTTATTGCTACTATTTATAGTTTGGTTGCTTCACTTTAGTACCAGCAAAATGTGTGATAGTATCCGGTATGGCCTTTATTCTAGTGTTCTTGTGCAGATTAAATATTTCAGCTTTGTTAAAGTGTTTTTTTTTACTATATACACTTTTTAAGGTTTTTTCGACTATATTATAGAGGAGAGGATACCAAAGAAGATGTTGGATATGGGAATGTGGGGCAGAAGGGTGTGAAGGAAGAGAGGAGAGGAGGTGGTGGGGAGAAAGGATACATTGGAGTATTGATGATGATCATGATCATGAGACATAAATAAATAAAATAATTTCAATGTGAGGTTAACAATCTAGGGCACATGAGTCTTAGGGGCACATTCCAAAAAATACAATTTTTTAGTGTTTAAAAAAGTTATTATTTAATTTAAAATAAGCTAACAATTATAAATATAAATAAATAACATTTGAATATTTAAACTAATAAGATTGATTTACAACACATTCACTTTCATGGTTTTACACTTTGTTGGTGAATCACTTGGATATTTAACTAAAATATCTCAAAATATTTTAAAAAAAAACTCTTACACATATTGATTTAGAGGGGAAATGGTGGGTCACTTCTTATTTGTGGTTTATTTATATCTCTCTATTATTGTTATGAAGATGAAGTATTTAGGGAAAATACCGCAAGAGAGGAAAAGAAAAAGATGAGCATCAAACAGAAAGTGTGTGAATGAGAGGAGAAGAATGGTGGAAAGAAAGAGAAAGATGGAGGCATTTTTTACTAACCTGACCCCACCACATGTTGAAACAGTTTCTGATGGTGAGAGATATAAATATATTTTTGTCTCGTGAACATTAATTTAGAGATGGGACCCTTGAATCCTTAAGGATATTCGAGATTCGAGAAAATTTCAGATTAAAAACTCAAATCCTTAAAAAATATCTTATTTTTTAATTTTCAAGTGAAATTTGTTTAAGAGCTCTAATACTGCTTGTTGTTAGTTCAGAATCAAGTATAATTATAGAATAAACCTAACAACCAGGTTCTATACCAGTAATTTAACACACAATTGAATGTTAGCATTTTAACGTTTAATTAATATTAGTATTTTCTATTATATATCCTATTTATATTTCCTCTTATGTTCATCATTTTTTTTTCTACGATTTGAATTTGGATTTGAGGCTGAATTGGAGATACAAATTTGTAAAATATTGGATGCGACCCAACTCTAATTAATTTGTTAAGTATATAACAGCACAGAATGAAAAAAAAAAACTAACATAATTGTGTGTACTTTTATTTGTCTATTTTTATCGGTGAAGCTTTGTAGTTGTCAAAGTCAAACTTATTTCTTCTGAAGCTTTGCAAATCTTTAGGGCTGTTACAATAAAAAATGTAAACTTTCATTTTACCTTCAGCAAAGAGCCTCAGTGTTGTGCCACAGTCTCCATCACCACAACCGCTGTCTAGTTCATTGAGTCGCTGCTCACTGTCTATCAAGGCTCGAGCGATTGCCTTGAGACATTGTGTCAGAACAGCGCTGCCACCCTGACTTATTGCAGGGCCCCGTTCCTTTGTGGGGAAAACAAGCCATGTTCATAAACAATACAAGAGATTTATTTTAGCACCACCTCTTAGTACCTGTTCGGGTTAGTTGCTTATGCACTAATTATATTAATGTGTTAGGGATTAGGAAGGTTGAATTTAGAGTAAGTGTACCCGCATTTGTGTGGAGGGAGAGAGTAAAAATATTTAGGGGAAACCGCCCTCAATACATCAGACCTAAATTTGAACCCTGAGCTCCCTGTCTTCAGCAGTCCAGCCTATTTCAAGCGTGATACATTAAACCATGCAGCCACTGAAGCAGGTTTAAGTGAAGATTAGTGCTAGTAATAGTTGCCGAAATATCCACAACTATTTTTAATTACAAGGGCAGGATACCCACTTCGTTAGAAGAATGGTCTGAGATGTCGGTTACTGGACTGCCAATAAAGAGTAGGTTGGGGTTTGAATCTTGGTTAGGTGTACTGAGGTACGGTTTATATTAAATTGTTTTTCACTCTTCCTTTAAACAAATACACAAACACTTAATCTAAATTCAACCTTACTCCTTACTCGATCCTTAACACACATGTTTATAACCTGAATAAGTAGTAAAACACACTGGAGGG
>CABFVZ010000033.1:178157-245658 GCA_902151445.1 Timema monikensis
ATAAAGAGAAAAATAAAACAGGACTAAAACTTAATAAATATATTCTTGGTGTACCATGTTTACTAGTATTTTCAATGTTCAATATGCAAGAAAATTCTGGGAGCTAAAGGAACATTAGCGATCTAGGTTCACTGACAAAAGAACTGGACCTGTCATAAGACATAACACCTCATAAAAAAAAAAAAATGTGGCCCGTATGATCAAACAAGTATGACATGCCTGTCTTAGAGCATGCGGCCACCGGAGTGGGTGATATATGTTAAATAAAGGAATTATTGTGATTAATATTTGAGATGCAAGCGTTAAAAAAACCTTACTTGAATCAGTGGTGTCAATCTTTAGAAAACACGGAGTTGTGATTTCTCACCCACCTGGATTCGACTGTCAGCCAGGCTAAGTGTGTCCGCCTCCGCCTGGCTGTCGGAAGATTTATCAGGCGAAGGAATAGACAAGGGACCGCCTGGCCACGCAGGGGCCTCTGTGGTTGCATCCAGATACCCGAGCCAATCCTCCTCATGCCCACGTAGTTTTAGCACCGAAACTTGCACTCCTGCCATGTCTAGCGACGTCATCAACAGTCCCGGGTACAATCTCACCACAGAGACGCCGATAGAGCCTGAGAATACAATCGTCAACTGAGTAACAAAAAAACACTTGACGATATTTGAGATTCATAAATATGTATATATAATAGACATTTTAGCTCAGTCATACTGAACTAGGAGTCCTGGATTCAAGTTCTGGCATGGCCAAAAAATTTATCATTGGGGAAATGTGGGTTTACCCTTTCATAGTGATGAATTAACGTCCATGGAATAGATGTTGTGCTTGTCATAGTCTTAAGTTAGATTATAACTTATATAATTTATAAGGCGTATGAAGCTATGACAAGCCGGTAGTGGAAAATATAAATGATGGCTTGAATAAAAAAAAACCTGACCCAGGCCACAGGCTGGAAACAGTAGTGAATTTAAATCAATTTTGTGCAAATCTTCAAAACTTTCAGTTGGCTTTTAAACACATATCAGTTTCAACATAACTTAGAAAAAAATTGAGGCTTTGACAATTACAAAGCTTTGCCAATGAAAATGTTAACAGCTAAAATATTTAAATTCTGGGTGATTATATACATTACAGCTAAATTAGAAAAAATTTGAAGTAATTGAATTGAAAGTTGTAGATATAGCTGGATTTGTCAGAATAAAACAAAATATTACAAACAATTGTGCAATAAAATCAGAGTTGGGTCGAATCCACAATTTTATGAATTTGAATCTTGGAAAAAATTATGAACACAAGAGGAAATATAAATGTAATAGCATTAAAAAAAATACAAACAATAACTAAATGTTAACATGCTTTCTTATAATCCATTCAGTCAAGTGTTAAATTAATGTTTATCTCACAATGGTTTGAATTGTTTTCATTCAAATCTGATAAATCATGTTATTATAGCAAAATGCAATTCATCTACTATAGATTTTTTCCAAATGAATATTAATTTGTAATGTACATAACATCTCATAATGGCAATCATTGAATTGAACATTATATAAGTATTTTAGCTGTCAATATTTTTATTGTTCAAGCATCATAATTGCAAAAGCAAAACTATTTTCAAAAAGCCAATTTGAAGTTTTCAGAGCTACACAAAACCCTAGTTATTCAAAAAAAAAATTGTGAGCCACCTATGATTATTGCACTATGCCGGTGGCCAACCTCTTACCAAACTGTTTGTGGACCTCTTTCGCAATAATCCATTGCTCTAGCTGTGAGGTGGCACCAAGGTTGTTAATCAGTACTGCCACCTTGTCGCCACTAACAAGCCCCAGGGCTGCGACCAAGGCCTCCAACATGAGTCTCACGGTCTCAGCCGCTGTACAGAGCTGACAACAAAGATGAATGTTAAAAATAAATGACATTAAATGTTATAAAATATGGATGGGACGCTTGAATACGTAAGGATATTCAAAAATCGAGGATATGAGATCTAAAAAAAGTTTTTTAAGATATTATATTAGAATTTGTTACAGAGCTTTGATACTACTTACTGGTAGTTCAGACCCAACATAACTATAGGATTAACCTTTTTATGGTGGGTTGTTGGTATGGCCGCATCTGGGAACGGAGGGGGGAAAAGGGACAATTTCCTCGGGGCCACATTTACCATCAAAATTATTAAATTCAGTTACAGTTATTCTAAATTTCACATCAAATAGTGTACAGATAATTAAAAACATTAAGTATTCACTTAGTGATAGGATTCCATTCCAGATTCCTGAAAACCCTAACTTTATCTTGCGTTATTTGAGTAATGTGATGCAGTACAAAAGAAGATGGACTCATTTTGCTAACTCTGTCGGTCCACAGAAAACTAACAATGCTATGGTGCAAAGAGGAATTTACTTTTGTTAACGTAATTGGATTGATTGATTGGTTTTAATAAAGTGCAGTCGTTTAATGATATTCCGTTAAACCTGATAAATTATTAAGTAACTTAAGTGCCGAATACGTATTATAATAGCTTATTGCTAAAACTGAAAAATTGCTGTAAAAAGGGGGAGGGCGGACTAAGATTTTTTTGCCCCAGGCCTGACGTTTTCTTAAAATGGCCCTGGTTGTTGGTATCTTAAATATTTTATCAATCGTTAATTTGAGATAAAATGTGGTTGTGCACTTATAAAACTATACAATAAAGTGTGGTAATTTTATAATATTAAAACAATTTGGTTTATATAACGCTTGGTCTTTGAATAAAATGTTTAAGAGTGGCTAAAACCAATGAGAGCATGGGTTTTAAGGAGCTAAAATCATCTTTGTTTGGATTGGAAATGTGTTCCCATAAGTTTGTTAAAAGTGAGCTAAATAGTTATGCCTGAAAAAAAAAATCAATTGATAACTAAGTATTGATGAAGTTTTATAGTTAACAAAAATTATTGTACATCTAAAGTTTTAACCAAATTATGTTACTTACTTTGAGTTTTTGCTTGCCCGCTTCTCCATGCACTCCTAGTCCCAGTTCCATCTCGTCAGCAGCCACTTGGAACAAGGGGCCCGACCCTATAACATAACCTCTACATTACAAAACTTCTAGTAATTAATACAGACTTAATGAGATTAAAATAAACTGGAAATTTAAAATATACAACCCTAGTAGCAGGGCCATATAAAGTATATTGTGTTTGCCCTTAGTTGTAGCCTCGGCTGATATAAACAAATTAACTTTTTAACCCAGTTTTAATTGTAGTCCCCTGCTACTATTGGCGTCCTGGCTAAAAAAAAACTTATTTAAATTGAAGTTGAAGCAAATAAAAACAAAAACTACAAGAAAAGAAAATATTTTATTTTTATTCTCAAACAATGAAACATAATATGATTTTTTAAATGAAAAATTCTCAGAATACAGCTACAATTAAGTCAGCTGAGCCATAATTAAGACCAAGGCTACTATTAACAGCTTCAATTTTTTCCCCCAGTTACAATTAGAATCCCCAGCTACTATTAAGCCATATATGGTAATTTTGGTGGAGGGTTGAACTGTGTTGTGAGTGCAATGATGGACACTTTGAACATCTTCACTAACCAGACCAATAAAATAACTACGATATAACGGTAGTCTCTGTCTTACCTGTTCCTATCAGTATCTCAATATCGAAGCAGTCTCGGCAATATGTTGTTATGAGATTTTTAATTTTATTTTCAGTATGGATTCCACTGTACCACTTTATTGTATACAATTATGAATCAACCTGTAGAACAACTCTCCCCGCTGCCTTCTTCTTATTATTTCCCCCCTATGCCTTTATAAACAAATATTATTATAACTTAGTAGTATTTTTTTAGTCAGCATTGGCAACATATTACCTCACTGAGCCTTACGCTCTGGGTGGAAGCCTGCCCCTTTAGGCGGCCATACCTGGTATAAATTACACAATTCACAAGAAAGTACCTGGCAAACTGCATGCAGACAGGCTGACACCTATAGTTGCCATTGAGTTGTTGACTTCTATAGCAGTAGCTTTGATTTCTCTCAGCGACTTGCCTTCCTCGGACATGGCTCCAGTGATCTGGTGGACAAATTATTTAATGGCGAAGTTTTACACAAAGTCTCATCGCTATGCAATTTGATGATATAAGAAAAAGTATAATTGTATATATTATTGTAAAGTTATCGCTCATGTGCCTTGTTTACTATTTTATTTATTTGGATTATATTTAGAATAAGGTACATCAAAGGTGGATTGGAACATATAAAAGGAACAAAAACAATATGGCTTTTACAATGAAAAGAAGGACAAAGAGCTAACAGCTGCCTCTTGATAAAAATCGGTCGTTACTGCCCAATCACCGGGCCTAAGTTTCATTCTATCAGAACTCATCAGGAGGGAGTGTGAAATGCGCAATGAAACTTCCTAAAAGAGGAAACCAGAAAACACAAAAAGTAAGAAAAGGAAATTGATAGAGAATGATAGGACAGTTAGATATGAACATGTAAAAGTAACAAATAACATAAAGTACCAAATAACATAAAGTAACAAATAACATAAAGGACAAATACATATTCAAAATGCCCGAAAAGCGAAAAGAGAGTTTACTTAAAAAGAAAGTAGAAATAGTGATTAAATGGATCTTTATGTTGCTAATTTACATAAACTATAACATTAATACATTCAGAGTGTTAAATGATCTGGGGTTTGGTATTTCCTATAATAATAGAATTTAAAAAAAAAATCTTTGAATCTTGAATCAGATTTTTTTTAAATCCTCAAATCTTGAATATTATTTTTTAAGAACTCGAAGGATTTGATTGAGTGTTTGAGAATACCATCCTAATTATTATATTTATTCATTCCAACTTTACTGCATAATGCTGAGCAATAACTTGCAAATAATCTGTAAAGTCATACTCTTCCTTATATTCATCAAATTTATACTCTCCTTACTAAAATGTACTTTACATCTATTACTGTTTCCCGCCTAAACCCTGGGTCACTTTTTTATTCAAGCCATAATTTATATTTTACACTGGGCCTGTCATAGTTTCATTTGCCTTATAATCTAACTTAAGACTAGGACAGGCACAACATCCAGTCCCCAGCTGTTAATTTATCACTGTGAAAGGGTAAACCCACATTTCAACAATGATACATTTTTTGGCCATGCCGGTAATTGAACCCGAGACCCTTAGCTCAGTAATGTTACTGAATGAGCTAAGATGTCGAACACTCTCCATACTAAAATATGTTTTTATAAACTAAGAAATATGTTTCGATGGCTGCGATGGTTACCTTGTATACAAAGAGCAGACCACACATCCCCCTACGACCAGTACTACTGTTGGTGGTGCCATCTTGGGAGAGAAGTGCACAATCCTCCCCCACCACCATGCTTTCTACCTGAATGCACAACATGCTTATTACGAATGTGAGTAGGAAGTTCCATTAAATTAAAGACAATCTGGGACTTTTTGGATTTTTCTTTAATACCTCATTATTCACCAAAGAAAATCTTTGAAAAATAAATTGCTGATGTGGCAAATATAATCGCAAAAGCTTCAAAAAATAAGTTATATGTGAATGATTGCTTCTAAAGAAGATATTGGATTTCTTGGTGATATATTAAATACTAATGATTACTGCTAGATTATTTAAAAATTACTGAAAAAAATATATTCATAGCCCCTTTAATATCACTTGATAAAGATAAATAAACCAAATAATGTATAAGCTGTAAAGCCCTTAGCGCCCTTTTGCCATATACTGCCCATAATACCTCACTGTCACATAACGCCAACAGTCTATCGCTCTTGTCATGTAACTGCTTGATGCAGACTTTATGTACTGCTTCAGAACTATCTGCTATTATGTAACACCTTGTGGCTGTCATTGCTTCATGTAACAATTCTCTTACATCCATGTAAGGTAACGCCCTTCGTACCATATACAAACTATGTATTCTTTTGCCGAGATCAGAAAATATCTCACCTAGATTAGCAAAACTTCTTTATTCAAAAGCCAACTAACCTTAGATTATTATTATTATTATTATTATTATTATTATTATTAGCACCGCGTCTTACTACCCATTCGGGTTATACACACTTACGCTAATGTGTAATGGTAGGGTGATTGTGAGATGAAATGGAGGACCTACAGTTTAACGTGGAATCCGAACCACGGTGGAGGCCTGGAATTCCCCACATTCACAAGTTGTGATTAATACACGTCTTGTCAGAGGTGAAGGGAGGGTTTGGTAATCAGATGAATCTGTGGCGGGACCAAGGATTCAGCCCCGGACCCCAACACAGAAGTCCGACACCTTACCCCTGTACCTATCTTGGTTTTCTAACGATATAAGAGTGCCTGCAACAACACTGCTCTTTGACTATGCTGGCACTGTCCAGCGGCAGTCTTGCCAACTACCCTCGAAAAGGAGTTGGGTTCACATGATTAATGGACATTCTTATGACATGTACCAAACTCTACCAAAACACAAACCCCTTGGGAATGACAGGTGAAGGTGTGGCAATAACACAACATTTTGTGACTACCTAATAGTCGTAAGGAGTGTAAAACTATCTTGTTAAGTGTTTAATTTAATGATAACAATAATCATAATAATTCCAAGCTTTGCAAACGTTATTGAAATAGAGAAATTCAACTTAAATAATCATTTAACCTAAGCTCAATGTTGATAAGACTAACCTTTAGTCCTTCATTCTTTGCCCACTCTACCGCAAGACCAAAGTTGAGGATGTCTCCGGTATAGTTGGCTATGATCAGAAGTGTTCCAGCTGTTTAAACAAAACATACTAACTAAACTAATATGTTAAGGATGAGAAAAGTTGATTTTAGAGGAAGTTCACCCACACTTGTGAGGATAGAGTGTGGAAAACCCTCTAGGAAAAAACACCTTCAGTACACCTGACCGGTATTCTAACTCTGATATTCATTCATCGGTAGGCTGGTCTGTTGCAAAACCTTGCGGCCACCGAGGTGGGTGATTTGACCTTGACTCCAATATTTCAAAGCTTCTCACACGTCTTGTACTAGTTCACATTTATAACAGTGAAAGGGATAATTGAGCCAATGAGAAGTCTAACCAAGCAATATTCTAGTCTGTCTACTAGTTACCTGTAGTTCCTTGGCCCACCTTGCGTATGGCGTGGAGCACGGAGGAAGAGGGCGGAGACGCAAACACTGATCCGGCGACTGCAGCAGTCAACATTCCACCACCCACGTAACCTGTGGGGCACCCCCCAAATATAGTTCTCAGTTTGGTGATTTATAAACAATAAGGATAACACTTTTAAGCAATGCGATTACAACACTGGAGAGTCCCCTTCATTGGCCTCAACCTTGCTTAAGATTGTTTTGCTTCAAATGATGGTCAACCCCCTTTCAACAGACTCTAGTTAAATCTTCTTCAGAATTAATTTTCTCATACTGTGATACAAAAGAAGACAAAGATTGATTCAAAGTTAGCTCTTGGCTGACAGCACTTCTTGTAATAAATGTCTGAAAAAACTAATAAGAACAACTTTGGCTTGAATACTTTTTCTTTCTTTTGAGCCCCAGGAGAGAGATATATTGTGATCATAAAGAAAGAAAAAAACTCGAGATTCATGGCACCGTGAAACAAAAAAAAGTGGTTTTGACATTGCCGTCTGTATCTCGGCCTAGAGCCAAAACCTCTTTACTGATAGGGCTAAAAATATAGTATCTAAAATTTCCATAAGTTTCCCCAAGAAATTTTCGGAGTGAGATATCCAACCATATAAATAAGGGTAGTTTACTTAAAGGGAAAAAGAGCTACAATCAATTTTACCAAAATCCTCTCTTGTACTTTTAATTCAATTTTTTATCCAGCCACTGTTAAACATTACAAACAAAATGGCAACTCTATTTTTCCATGAAAACGACTTTCTGGGTACTTTAAATAAGAAGAAATTTCCAATTTTGTTAATTTCACCTCAACTATTTCATATACAAAATAACTTACCATTGCAAAGTTTTAGTACCGTGCCAAGGGGTGACTTTGCCCCTATGGGGGATTCTTTGCTCCATTTCATGATTTTGTTATGTGACTTAGTGTGCAAATATACAGACCTGTAACCCTGAGATTTTGTTGTTGTTTGTTTGGCTATTCTGTAGGCAACATTACCATGAGGTTTCATAGCATTCCCGCCATTTCTACTGTGTATTGCACTCTTTCAGAAAAGTTGGAGACTTTTCTATAAAACTTTAGTTGAAAAAATTGGCATCTGCAGCTAACTGGATTTATAATCAAGAGGTAAGAGTATATCTAGTTTCTTCCTAGATATCTTATATTTTAAAATAATACTTTATTTGTATTTTTTGTCAGTAGTTCTAGTATTTATGTTGAGGTTTTTGAAAGTGAGGTTATATTGCACCACTTTTGGGGATATTTTGCTCCACTTTTTTTGGAGCAAAGTATCCCCAATTAATTTAAAAGGTATATTTTGTTTTCTACATTGTTATTGGTTTGTTTCAGAATATGCCACGTGTATATAAGAGAAAACCAGGCTCCAGAAGATATGCCGATTATACTTCAGAAAAACTGCAGGAGTGCCTAATGTCTATTCGAGAAGGAGAGTTGACACAGCGGCAAGCAGAGGTGAAATTTAACATTCCCCGAAGAACTATTGTAAATAAATTAAAAGGAATTTCAACTAGAAAACCTGGACAGCCTCCCATTTTCTCTGAAAAAGAGGAAAATGCATTTGTTCAATGCATCATGATGTTCAGCGAGTATGGCTTCCCCCTGGACCTTCTGGATCTAAGAATGATTGTTAAATCATATTTGTCAAGAACTGGACGGCTGATAAAAAAGTTTAAAAACAATGTCCCGGGCACGGAATGGGCTTCCTCTTTTGTAAAGCGTCATCGAGAGCTATCAACACGTTTTGCATCCAACATAAAACGTGCTCGTGCCGCAATTGATGAGCAAACTTTACGTGATTACATAACAAATTTAGGTGAGAGTGTCAAGGATGTACCTCCGGAGAACATATGGAACTTTGATGAATCAAATTTGACTGATAGCCCGGGTCAAAAAAAAGTTATAGTTAAACGTGGAATGAAATATCCTGAAAAAATTCGCAACACATCCAAAAGCAGCATTTCCCTTATGTTTTCTGGTAGTGCGGTTGGTGAATTTCTACCACCCTATGTAGTGTACCGGGCAGCAAATCTGTGGGACACTTGGACAGAAAATGGGCCCGCTGGTTGTAGGTATAGCACAAGCCCAAGTGGATGGTTTGAATCTAACTCCTTTGGTGATTGGTTTGAAAGCCTTTTGCTGCCTAAACTTAAGAAATTGAGTGGAAAAAAAGTTGTAATTTGTGACAATTTGTCATCACATTTTTCAGTTAAAGTCTTACAACTTTGTCAGGACCATAATATATCTTTTGTATGCTTGCCACCTAACAGCACACACCTCACACAGCCACTAGATGTTACCTTCTTTAGGCCAATGAAGGTGGCTTGGAGAAAGATACTGGCAGAATGGAAAGAAACCACTTGGGGAATGAAAAGCTATTCTCTTGAGAAACAACATTTCCCACTCTTACTAAAGAAACTCCTGGAAGTTATTCAACCAAATGAAAAAAAAAATTTAGTGGCAGGATTCAAAAAATGTGGGGTAGTTCCTGTAGATGTTGCACCTTTGTTGGCAAGATTACCAGGAAATTTAAACGATCCGACTAAGGATATAGATGCATCATTCTTGGCATCTTTAGAGGCTAAGAGAACTGAATTTACTCAACCAAAGTTTATCAAGCGAAAGAAAGTTGACGTTGTCCCAGGGAAAAGTGTTGGTCCTGAGGTACTACAAGATCAATCAAAACCTACTACCAGTGTCAGTACTTCAAAAAATGTGCCATCAACTGTCATCAAGATGAAAGTTCCAAATAAGATCAAGAAGCTCAAGCTTAAACGTACTTATATTGCCGGAGATGATACTGGTGAAACTAGTGACCTTGATGTTGATTTGATGCAAGAGGCTGAAGAGTTTGAACAGGAGAATGAAGCTGAAAAACAGTTGGATTCATTATCTTTAGGAGAGAAAAGTTACGCAGATCTGCTGTCCTTACAGAAAGTAAAAAGAGTTGTAGGAGAATATGTTGTGTTTACTTACGAAGGAGAATACTTCCCGGGGAAAATTGTAAGTTTTACTGACCAAGAAGTGGTAATACGTGCTATGCAGAGATCTTTGAAGTCATGGAAGTGGCCTGAAAAACCTGATGTAAATAGTTATGTTTGGGAGGATGTAATTGGACACATAACAGAGCCAAAATTGGTGTCAAAACGTGGCTTTTACGAAATACCAGAGCTCAGTAAACATTGGTGGTTTTAACTTGTGCTTGAAACGATAATTACATGTTGGTCTTGTATTTTAGTACCTACAGTACATTTAGTTGCCATTTTAATGTATTTTAAAAGAGTTTTTAATCTGTATTGCCTTAGATTTAATAAAATTTTGTTGTAGAATTTTGTATTTTGTTCCCAACATCAAAATATCAAGTGTTAAACCTTGTCAAATGTGTAAAATAAAATTGTTGGTGCATAATACAACACATTGTAGGTTTACTTTGCACTAATTCATCATTCCCTTGGTTTAGAAGTATATTTTAGTAACTGGAGCAAAGTATCCTATCCCTATGAGGATACATTGCTACAAAATTAAAATTAGCTTCCATCACAATATGCACAAATAAATAAAAAATAAAGTGCACAGTATTACTACTGGACCTTTATATAAGATATATACACAATTAAATTTTTCCTTCCTAAAATATTGTTGGAGATAGAAACGAAAATACATCTCAAATTAAAAAAGTGGAGCAAAGTCACCCCTCACCACGGTACTATTAAAAATAAAAGCCTTAAATTTGAAATATATATATTTATAAAAGCAATAGTTTCTTAGCTATAGGCAAATATATATATATTTTTTATGGGGTCTTTGAAAATAAATTTGATTATGTTCTTCCTTTCCCATTGTTTCTGTACGAGTGTATATTATTTCATTTCTGCTCTTTAGATGAGTGTTTCTGCAACAATATATATTATGTTTCCCAAATATTATGAATTAGTAAATGTCTCTATTTGTGAAGAATGACTATGAAAAGGGGATGAATCCTGGATTGCTCAGTGGTAGACCAGCGGTGTGCTAAGCCAAAGGTCCCAGGTTCGATTCCTGTGTCCGAGTGTCATTTTTCAACTGATTTAAATTAATTTAATTGTAGTTTCCTCCAAACAGACATTTTCGTAATTACAATGATTTACACTTTGTTTTTTTAATCATATAGCATATATTATGACCGGGAGAAATATAACATCCTGTTCGGTCTCCTGTATGTAGATTATTATCCGCTTTGATGGCGCAGAGCGTTGCCCAGGGTACACTATAGGAGGTTGTCTACACGTCGTACCCAAAATGAGCTGATGTGATGATAGTTATAACGATGTTGTGGAGCAGGTGTGAGTATTAACCTAGCTTATACCTAGTTAACCAAACCCTGGTGACCGTTAGGATAATTACTCTTGCGGGAAAGATACTCAAGGTACCAGCCAGGAAAAGAACTCGGGACGCCTAGACTCGTAGCCAGGCGCACTGACTAATACAACACAAGTCCGGATACTTTGTGTGTTGATATTCCCTGAATAAAATGAATCTGGTGCCTTTTAAATCTCTACCTGAATTGTCCTGCCGAAATGCGAGTGCTCTTGGCCATGTCAGGACCCTCATTATATATTCACATTAAAAAAAAACTTGCATTATAATATGATTACCTGCACAGAAAGGTTCATGCCCTGAACCACCACCAGAAATAAGACCGACACTGTCACCACGGTTCGCCCACTGGAAATGGAAAGAAAGAAAGAAAATGTTTCCTTAGCTTGACACTAAAATTTATTTGATTTCCCAACATACTTTAAAATCATATATAGTGAATTAATTAGTAAAAAGATCTTTTTAACACCGCGTCTTACTACCCGTTCGGGTTATATGCTTATATACTAACTATACATTCATGGTTTTAGGGATGAGGAAGCTCATATTTATAGGAAGTGTACCCGCATTCACACGGGGGTCTAAAACCCACTCTCAGTACATTTGACCGAGATTCGAACCACAATCTTACCGTCATCAGCAGTCTATCTACTGGGAGATTAGCGCATTAGACCATGCGGCCACTGATGCGGGTAATTGGTAAAAATAAGTCGGGGGTGTGTGGGGTGGGGAAAAAAACAAACACCATATATGTATTCATGGAACTATGTTGTTCGTTATATCTCAATTTTAATTTGTTTCATGTTGTATTTATATTGTCCGCAGTTTTTATATGTGGAAGTTTCACAAATTAAGTATCTAGTCAATTAGTTAACTTTCTCTCAATCACCTTTCTATTAATTTTTATTGTAATTGTTTAAATACTCCTTGTCACAATTTTTTTGTGGCTGTTATTGGCATAATTGATCATTCAAGTGATGGGTTGTTGTTGAATATTTAGTTTTAGTATTAACAGCTCTTATCTAGTCATTTGACAATTTACTCTTTTTATAGCCAATCAGCTAATTATTTACAATATTCTTCTAAGACTTAATAGTATTTCGCACAGATATACAGTTTTACTTATTTATGGAATAAATGTTTGTTCTTTAACAATCTCTGAGGTATTTTTTAGGAATGTTTTGTGTCTGTTTTAATTAATAATAATAATAATATTTAGCACCGCATCTTACTACCTGTTTTAATTGATTTCATTTTTTGACTTAACAATTTTTCTTTGAATAAATTAATCCCTTGTTATATTCATAATTTATATTGTTTAATTGACTAAAGAAGTGTCCCAATCAATTTAATTGCTGTTCTACCAAAGTGCATTCCTTATATTATAAATCTTAGAGAAATTAGCTTGGCTAGGACATATTCAAACTCCACAGCAGGTAATGACAAACTGTAACCGACCCGATTTACGAGGATGACACGCTTGCTTGCATGCAGACTAAGTCCCGGGAGTGAGAGCGTGATCCCACTCAACATGTCAGCCACACACGTGTCCACAGTATTTATCAGCTTCTTGCCGGTCGACATCGTTTCGGCTTACGTCGATCTGAAACAATTGAGGTCGCCTCAACAAACACTCTGACCGGAATAACATTCGTTAAGTTTCAAAATTACATTTGGACAAGGAATTGAACCTTAGACCCTTGGCTTGGCGTGCCAATGCTTTACCAGTGCGCTATCCAGGATTCGTCCATGGGTCATTCATTATTCACCTGTAGTTTAAGGCAGAGTATGTGGGGAAATCGTTTGCTAACAGTGTGCTATTATTTATGCCACAGCCACCTCTGTTTTCATTTAAGCTCAACACCCGAGGCAACATTGTACTGAGTTTTATATATCAATACAAGAAGAATATCTGCTGCTATGTGATAAAGATCAGCGAATCCTAATTTTATTTTAAAGTCGTATATTTGCAAAACTAGGCTTTCAGCCGTTGCTGCAATAAAACAGCAAGTGCCACAAGTACAGAAAATGAGGGGGGTGGTGTCCAATCTGATTTCAAGGTTTGAGAAGTTGTTAAGGGCCCAACAGGTGCAAACATATCCCATTGGTAAGTAATTGTGGTTATTTAAGAATGATATATTTTTCCCTTGAAATATGTGTACAATTTTTTTCAAAAGACTACCGAGAGTAAGAAACCATTTTGTAAAAACCACTCTCATTACACTCGACCAGGGTCAAACCATGATCTCCCACATCATTGATAGTCTAGTCTATTGTGAGAGTAGCGCCTTATATCATGCCCAATTTCATTTTTCGTTTGCGGTATTTAACGTTCACATTCTGAACTGACTAACTATATCAGCACATGACTTGTAAATGCAACATTGTGAAAGAGGAAGCCCATATTTAACCAATTATAAATGTTTCGCCCATGCCAGAAATCGAACCTGGGACTCTTAGCTCAGTAGATAGACAAACTACTGACAGAAATAAGGCGTCAGACAAAACAAATTTCCTTTGTAATAGGGGTGTGGAAAGATTCGACTTGGTTTTGAAGCTACGCTAATAAAAATATTAACAGCTAAAATACACCATTTATGTTCAATTATAGCCACTCTGAGCCGTTTTATACATTACAAATTAAAATTTATAAGGAAAATATCTGAAGAAATTGAATTGCATGTTGTGATAATAACTTGATTTGTCATAGTAACACTTAATATTAGAAACAATTATGCAATAAAACATTTTCCAAGCAATTTTAGTGCATAAATTAAAATACATAACCACAAAATAATATTTATTTAAGCATAAAACAAATAAAAGAAAATAGTCAAACTTCTATTCGGCTTCGAGAATATTTAATATATTCGATTGGAGTTTGTTTTGAATTGAAAAAGTGGACTTTGCACACCCCTACTTTGTAACCTTGTGTCATCATACTTGAGACACAAGAGTGAAAGCAACAAGTTTCATAAAATAAGGTGTTTTTAATCTAGCATGGAAAAACAAATATTAAGAAATGACAGCTTACCTAGTGTTTGAAATATGATGTAAACAAGTTTTTCCCCCATAAAAACAGTAGGTAGTTTCCTATACTTTTCCTGGGCAAATTAAGGTGCATTTTCTTATAAAATACCTTCATTGTAGTGGTAAATGTAAGTTGTAAAATGCCTGAGTAATCAGCAAGACAATCAGGACTAAATGATACAAACAAGGCCTTCATATATGTGTCTTCAAGACCAAAGTTGAAAACTAATATTAGTTCCTAAAATATTATTTGGGTAATACAATAATAGTTTGTTTTGAATAAAAGAATCTATAGTTGTATTGAAATAAAATATAATCAAGCTAAAAACAATCCATTTATAGGATTAAAAGTAACTCACCTTTATTTTTTAATCAAAAAAATAAATGGGAAAATATTTAATTCACTGTGATTTGTGTGGTTTGCAATAATGTCCTTAGCCAATACTAAATAACCTTTGACATTGAATAAGATAGTTTTTGACCATGACCTGATAACTGATAAGCAGCTGGGAAGGGCGTAAGAAATAGTACTTTTTAATAATATTTAGTTTTATAGATATTTTAGGTGAGCAGCTTTAACATGACAATTTGAAAAGTGTGGGATGAAAGATTGATTGCATCTTCACAAACGTCCTTGAAGTTTAATAATAGCCAGGGCAATTGGTGTTACAGTTGAAAGGAAATGACTTATTATGTATGGTTAAAGCAAAACATATATTATTTTTTATGTTTATTTTCTTGCAAACTGAAATGTACTAGTTATTCACATTTAAATTGATTTAATATGATGTAATTGTAGAAAATGAAACAAATAAAAGTAAACAAATTGACATATATTTTACAAACGCTCCAATTATATGATATTAAGTTAATAACATATAATTGTTTAATGCACTTTCATCATCATCATCATCATCATCATCATCATCATCATCACCACCATCATCATCAGCTTACAGGTACTGGCTGGGTCTGGAACCTAGGCCTCTCCACTGCCTCCTTTACTCCCACCATCTCTCTCCCTCTAACATGGCCCAGTCTTCTCCTTTCAGACATCTTTCCTTTGGTCTTCCTCTCAGCCTCTTACCTCCTTCCTCCATATTCACTATACTACTGATCATCCTTTCCCTCTCCATGCTTCACACATAGTCAGACCACCTTAGTCGTGACTTCTTTATCCTGTCCTGGATATGGCTCTTCCTTTACTATTCTTCTTATTTTCTCATGTATCATCTTTTAAAACTTTCTCACGTCAATCCTGAAATATCATTTCATTTGCCCACATTCTTTATCCTGTTATTTCATCACCCACGTTTCTGCAGCGCACGTCAATATTGGTAGGTAATAGGCAATGTAGATCACGGCCTTGCACTGGTCTGGCATGTCCCTGCTCCAAATCAGGCTTCTCACTCTTCTGAAAAATGCCTCTGCTTACCTTTCTCTCTCACTTATTTCTCTCCTGTTTCTACCACTCTCCTCTACAATACTGCCCAGATACTTGAAACTTTTTACTATGTTCAATTGCTCCTCTCTGTCATACCAGTTGTGTACCTGTTCTTCTTCCTTGTCGTGATCACCATCTCACTCTTTATTAATTAAACCCCATTCCATACCGATCCACCACTTCTTCCCAGACCTCCAGCTGCTCCTGTTCTTCTTTCTCCTCCCTATCCCACACCATCAGGTCATCTGCAAACATGATTGCTTTCATCTTATCTTCTGCAATTCTTTCTACCACTACCTTGATTGTTTCATCCATCATTTCAATGAAGAGTAGTGGTGAGAGCGCACTGCCTTGTTTCAGACCACTCTTTAACGCAAACCAATCTGTCTCCTCCTTTCTTACTTTCACACAACTCACACCTCCCTTGTACATATTTCTACTCTGTTTACAGTTTCATCCTGCACTCCTTTCTTCTCCAGCGCTTTTCCATACTCTTCTTCTGCACACGCTGTTATAAGCTTTTTCAATATTCAAAAAGACCATAAGCGGGCCTTTACCGTACTCATAGTGTTGCTCTTGCAGTTGTCTCACAGCGAAAATAATATCCAGTGTCGACCTTCCTGGTTTGAGGCCAAATTGCTCCTTTCTCAAACATCCTCCTCCTCCTCTAATTCTTTTTTCCAATATTTTTCAAACACCTTTGTAAAGTGGCACGGTGACTTCCCTGTAGTTCCCACACTTTTTCGTGTCTCCTTTCTTGAAGATGGGTACTATTATTCCCCTCTTTCAGTCTTGTGGGACCTTCCCCTTGTTCCATACTACTCATATCACTCGGTTAGGTCACTCACACTTTCCTGGCTAGTGCTCACTTCCTCCTCTTCCTCATCCTCTCAGGTCGCATTAGCAGGTCCTCAAAGTACTCTTTCCACAGTTTCCATAAGTCCTCCTTTTCCACTACATTCCCAGTCTTGTCTACCATACCGATCTGTTTCTCTTTATTTCTTTTCTTACTTCTGACCATTCTATACAACTATTTTTACTATTCACACTGTCCTCCTCCACCAAACTTCTTTTCTCCTCCACTAACCTTGATTCCTTCTTTTTTGCTTTGTAGCCTTCCTTCACCTCCATTGTCCTCTCTGAACCACTCCCTAAAGTCTCTGATCTACTCGGTTACTGCTTCTCTTGTTCTAGCATTCCACCATGATGATTCCATCCATCTTCTTTTCCCACTTGTCCTTCCTCACACCTCCTCTGCTGCATCCACCAATTTGTCCGGAATCCTCCACATATTCTTGATATCATCCCTTGGAAGGCTGCTCAGAAATCATCTCTGAAACTCTTCTTCTTTCAACTTCCAAACCTTTAACCTCCTTTCCTTCCTTCCTGTTAGGGTTGCAAAAAGCAGCTGGTGGTCACTGTCTAAGGTTTCATATGTATTAACCTTTACATTTGTCATTTCCTTCCTCATTTGCATATCTATGTGTATGTAGTCCACTACTGACTTCCTTGACCAGTCGGCGCTGTGCCATGTTACCTTATGACTCTCCCTCTTCATAAACCACATATTTCCTATCAGCAATCCATTCATCTCGCACAATTCTAGCAGCTCTTCACCCTCCTTAATCGTAGTTCCCCAGCCATCTGCTGCCAGCACTCCATACCCTTGCTTATCCTTACCAACATGAGTATTGAAGTCACCTCTAACTATTTGACTCTGCCTTCTCAGTTGCTTCTGCAAACTCCTCCTCCTCATTCGCTGGCCAGCCTACCTGTGAGTCACACACTTGCACCACCTCCACTGTCTTGTTCTTCAATCCAATTTTCACCTTCATAAATCTGTAATTTATTCCCTTCATCTCTTTCTTTAGCCCTTCATTCACCCCTAACCCCACTCTGTTCCTTCTTCCTTCCTCATTTCCAATCCAATATAGATTAAATCCATTCATCAGATCCTTCTTACCTTCTCCTTTCCACTCAGTTTCTGCCAATCCCAGTAGGTCTAACTTTCTTCTCTCCATTAGATCCACTAACTCTTAATCTTTTCCCGTCCTTATATTTATTGAACCAATTCATAGTCCATTTCATTATCTGGGTCGGTGACTATCATGTCTGCTCTTTCCGAGGCTTGGTGTTCCCATTTTAAAAGCAATTTTGGATCCATTATTGGTTTGCTAGCCCTATCATAGTCTCACTAAAGCCCCATCAGCCTTCATTTTCCAAGGTTCCTACAGACAGGGCTGGATTTACATATGTGGGGGCCCCCATAAACCCATGTAAATTACATCACAGCATGACTGAGGAAAGGAAAAAATTAAGCATCTTTTTGATTTTACTAAAATGTAAATATAGCAATATAAAATGAACTAGGCTGGCTACATAATGACTTAATAAAAAAATGCTTTAGCCGGAACAGCCTAATTTACAGGCGCTGGGCAGTTGTTATGTTGGTCCAGTGCATGTCAGGAAAATTTCTATCTTTGGCATGAAAAATGACTTTTATTACTATTGATCCACTTAGCGTGCATGTGCGCACACATACACATTATTTTTCTGGTCTTACCATTTAGATTAGGCCATTAGTAGCAAGAAAGGCTTGTATAGCCCGAATGGGTAGTAATAGGTAGTGCTAAGTATAAAATAAAAAAGTAGCAAGACTCGATACTTTAATATTATAATCAAAGGAGGCCTTTACAAATAAAAAACACAGCATAAAGAGGTCACAGGAAAACCCAAACAATATTTTTAAGATATTTTTTCCTGGCTCACATCACATATCAATTATATTATGTCGATATAATCCTCCGCAATTGACACTCCTACACCTAGTATTCTAATTGTATACCTCATTAATACACAAACTGGTACTCACCACGAACACAATAGACATCTGAATTTCAACTTTTATCGAGAGTAACTGACTAAATTTGTTAGAGCAACAACAAATTGGAAAACAAAAATTGCATCAAAGGTACTGCTGAGACAGCGGCACTGTCCGCCGGTTTGTGAAAGAACTTTGTGAGGAACCGCCACAGCACGCCGAAAGGGAGGCCATTGTACAGAGTTGACAAGCAAAATTGTAAATGATTAATGAAACTTTCTTAAAATCTGGCCATTGCTTGCACAGCTACCGAAGCAGTCACCGGGCAAACGCTGTCCCCACTGCATTTCATCCTCACAGGCACTCCCCTACTTCGTGCCATTGCCCGCCTCTCTCTCTGTGTGGACGAGGTGTTGGAATTCTTTTTTATTTCATAAATATTAAGTTAACTTTTAAGAATACATGGCCAAAAGGTGAATTTAAAATCTTATGTTAAAACACAGAGAGAAGCTAAATAAATACCCTTTCCAGAGAAACTGTCAACACACACCTGAATAATAAATGGATTTCCACTAGTTTTCTTAAAAGTAAAAGGATTTACTATGCATTTGGAGGTGACTAGTGTATTTTTTTAAACAATATTAATGAAATCCTCATAAAAATGGATATTGCTTTGAAAATATGGGAGTATATTTTTTACTGCTACCAGCAAAACTAGTAACCAGACTTTTGCAGTTAAAATATTGTGCAAGTATTATATTTTATGAGGTTTAAGTACAAATTAATGTACACTCCATTCATCCTGAAAGAAATGTCTTACCTCGGCCGATTAGTTTAAGGCCATATTTCTAAAGCTACCATGGTTGAATCAAAGCAAGGTAAGGTAATTTTCATGGCAAACAAAAATCACATTTAAGATAGTCTTAATATCAGCACATTATAAAATAAATCTTTTACCAACAAAAAATTATAAAAAATAGTTTCAAAGAAGTTTTAGGAAAATGGATTTAACTTCAGGTTCTGGATAATTTTATCAATAATTTAAAAATTGTGGATTGGCTCAATATTTCCATCAATTATAGTATTTGATTTACATGTTCAAATTACTTTCAGGAATTTTATTTCAGGCAAAAGGTTTTTTTTGGCACCCTCTTACAGGTTATAGGCCTATGTACTAATTACACCGACGGTTTTAATGATTAAGATGGCTATATTTGAAGGACTTGTACCCACATTTGATTGGAAAAACCACCCTTAGTACACTCGACTGAGATTGGACCCTCAAACTCATCAGCAGTCCAGTCTACCCCAAGAGTAGCGCCTTAGCCTATACAACCACATTGCAGTTGTATTCTGGTTATACACCATTATAAGTCAATACGCATTTAAATGAAAACATCTCAAAGCATCTAAACAAGGCCATTGTTGGGTGGAGGGGGTTTTCAAGCTCCCCCCCCCCCCCNATTTATGGTTCAAACAATGTCAAAATTAAGGTAAAAGTACAAATTAGGGTGTTGTTTAACCATAAAAAAAAACACTTCAGGGACCATAAAAAAAAAAACACTTCAGAGAGCTACTAGAAGTGTTTAATATTTATAATTTTTCCTAGCCTTCGGCAGTTAGGGGATTATTTTTGCCATAAAAAAACACAATTAATATAGAGATGTTTAGTATTAATAATTTTTTCTAGCCTTTGGTTGTTAAGGGGTTATGTTGCCACAAAAAATGCTTCAGATTTTAGCTTCTGGAGGAGATTGATATTAAGAATTTTTCCTTGTCTTCTCTCCGTCCATTCCAACACGAGTGACAAATTAGACCATTCAAACGCCAATGCAGGTTTCATAGTAGTTAATGAACACGTTCTAACTAGTCTGGTATCTTCCTCTCCATCATCTTCTTTTGGTTTGGTCCACGGCAGTCAGTTGGTTCGGTGGAGCCTCTAAGATTCCTCTTGGGGCTAGATAATAATGGAAGGGGTGGAAAACTTATTTGAATAAAAAGATTGTAATTGGTGAGGTTGAGTTGGAAGTTTTATTTTGAAGATACGTTAACACTCGACATTTTATTACATTTAATCTTTAAGTACTACATATGGTAAAAAAAAGGTTAGTTAATACTTTAAGACTCAGTTGCTGATTGTAAACTACAATCGTTCAGCCACATGGGCCATCCATCTCTCAAACACCCCCAAGCCTAAACAAAAATAACTGCTATTAGTGAAGTACCTCTTAGCACGTCTCTATAGCTTGAGTGTTAACCGTTAAGTGTGTTGTGTCTGACGCTTCCCTTCTCCATACTGTCAAAAACAAACGCTAAAATATGATGTGCTGATTGACTAGCTGTTCGCGCCAAACCTCCCTTTTCCACTAAGAAGCCACACATACTTCTCACACAGGATGTCTACCCGACTATAGATTTGAAATTCCTTTTTTTTTTTTAAGAAATCCAGTGTATATGAGACAAACAATCCCTATTTCAAAATCAGAAGTGAAGGAGAAAATTCTAGTTATTGGGAAAGTTAAACACTTATGCTTACAATATTTTCTAAAATTCAAATTTTAATTAGGGATTTGATGGCAAAATGAAATTTCAGATTTGAAAAAAGGTGGATCTGACCCATCTTTAACACATGTGCATACACACATAACATTTTTTGAATGACCCATACCACCGCCAACATCAATGGTATTGGGGTAAAGTGTTCGCCTCAGAACCCGATGTTTGTAGGTTCGAACCCAACAGAGGCCAAAGGTTTTTTCTTGAGTGAGAAAAAAAATCATAGTTCAACATCCTTTGGAGGGGAAATAAAGCCGTCGTCGGTTCCATGTGGCATGTAAAAGAATCCTGGAAGGTATGTGATAATACCTCTCCTGGTAAAATTGATTGGTCATTTCACCTCACTCGTAGAACTTTAGAGGTACAAATAATCATCCTTGGTGGCACAACTTCAAAGAATGATTACAGCCAGCGTGTTTATCTACCACAAAAACAGGACAATGCTAAAAAGTAATAAATTTAAATGACGCTATAATTTCAACCAATACTTTACAAGAATGAAAACTACTAGATTTAAAAGTTAAAGACCTAAAAATAAGTTAATTCATTGAAATTTAGGACATATATTGCTTACAATTTTGATGATTTGGACTAATTATTAATATCAAACCCCACACTTTCTTATAACTAAACATTTGAACCGACTAATTTAGTAGTACACCTGATTGGAAAACAATAATCTACTAGAAGTGTGGTACTCTCAGTATCTTGATAATTTTAACATGATTTCTGATAAACGTAAGGGGAGGATTTTGTAAAATGATATATAAGACGTTATTTAAAGTCTTTAAATATTATAAATACCGGGCACTTGCAAGCCTATTACATCCATAGTTTAAATTAGGTGTTTTAAGAATGGTAATAACTTAAACTAATATATTTAAATGAAAAATCCGAGAGCTAAGGGCCTAAGACCCCAATCACTTTACAAAGTTATTTGTGGTAATTACCATATTTTGAGAATATATATATATATATACACACACACACTTTATTTCATAATATTGAGTTCAAACCAAACACAAACTAGGTTAGATAATAAGAGGAATTTTTATATTAGAGCTAGTAATAGTTTTATTTTTTTATAAATTTTGAACTGTGTGATACCTATTACTATGAGGGACGGTGAAATATGGGTTATGTTTTTAGGAACTTTCAGCGAACAGGTTAAAATTAATTTTAGAGCTGGGACACTCAAATCATATGGTCTAGAGGATCTTATCTTGAATTAACAATTTTAATCAATTGGTAAATTATGTCCTGGTATCAGAGCACCGACTTAGCACCTACTGGTAGTGATATACTCACCGGCAAGGTAGTCTCTATAGTAGGGATACTGGTTAGTAGAAACAGTGAACCGTGCTCAGGGTAAGAATGAATAACAGTTGTACTTCTGGTAAACCGTATAAAATGTGCCAACACTGATGGGTACAGACAGCATCTTTAACATATGCAGTGAATACTGCCACGGATGTAGGTACAATCAAGGCTAGTAACTTGGTCTACTCTAAAGTGCTTTACTAAAATAGACTGTCAATATGAGCCTCGGATGCCCAAAGCTGTGATGGGCAGCCGAGGTTTAAACTGAGGACATGCTGGCGAGAATATGGACTGTTGGAATATGAGAAGTGTGTGTAGTAAAGAGAATGAACTGTTACAGGAAATGGTAATTTATAAAGATTTTAATGAGAATAAACAATTTCCATATCATACACATATTAATTAGAAGACAAAATTGTTATTTGTTTGAAAATGCTATACCATAAAAAAAAGTTTCAGCTGCACTATAGTAATTATCTTCTTAATATTCCCATAATAAATCAAGTTTCCAATCCACAAAAATATATATATTTCCCACCCACTAGTCCTCCGATAAAAAGTCATCTGATGCAAAAATCAGATTGAGGGAGATTTAAAACTCACAAAAAAATAGGTAGGTACTTTAAATTTAAAATAATCATAATTTAAGCATATCAAATCTTTCAGTTACAGCCAATAGAAAATGTATCAATATATTTTTTTAAACCATCAGCTGAATGTTCTCATTTATATTTACTTACATTTTATTTTATACAAATAATATAACAAATCAAAACAACTAGCATGTGAATAAATATATATAAAAAAAGTTTAAAAATTAGTATACTCTCACATTTGGGTGATTGGAAATGTCAAATGTAAAGAGCACTTAAAAGCTCTGCATACAAAATGGGAATACAGTGAAATGTCCCTTAATGGACACCTATGAATAGCGGAGATTCTTCTTTATAACAGTTCCTAAATTTCTCTGGCAAAATAAAATGCGTTCTCAAGGTAAAACAACTTTCCTGTGACAGAAACCTCTAGAGATGTATATTTATGCATAAAAATGTCTATACAGGGGGCAAAAATTGAAAACACCAGTTTGTTTACATTATTTGACTGAAGGAATGTCAAGAATGTCCTGTCTTTCCCCTCTGGTAAACATTTCTAAAATAGCTTATGTAGTATTAAAACCACACTTCAAGGTCATACCTCTCACTTCTATTGAACCATCAGCAAGGGGGGTCTTCCAGTAATTGTCTGTGCTCATGCACACATATAGGCCTACTGTTCACCTGTTCACATTTAATTCTATTTGAGTATTGTTTTGTATATTATGAAATATGTACAAAGACGGTGACCAAAACAAAGATACTCAAGAAAACAAAGTAAATTGTCAGATTGTTCAAGAAGTATGATTTACATATATACATATATATAGAGAGAGAGAGTTCCAAATCTTAAAAACAGACTTGTTTTTGGTTCTGGAAGGTGTCCACTACTAAGAGATTTCACTGTATTCTCACTTTATTCTATCTCTTCACTTTAACGCTATTTAAATAGTGTGTTAATTCAGTCTTGCTATATTTTGTAGACTGTGTCCATGAAAGTTACTTGTTTGTATTCACAATAATAGATACAGGTAAAATCTATTTTCTTTTCCTTTACACGTGTAAACAATTTACAGTAGACGTGTGTGATGCTTCGACTTAATTTCGAAAAATTCCGGCATTGAGAATTATGAAGTTCTATCAATAAAATTATTGACAGGTAAAATACTCAATTTATGCTGGATTATTGCCATTCTGAACTGTTATATATCTTAAAAATTAATATGATTCAAAAATGAGGTGGCCCAATGGCTAGATAATTTTATAATAAAGGAAATTGATAAAACTAAAGAAAGAGGAAAAATAAACTACCAAGAATAAGAATAAATTTGATGAAGAAAGCCCACCTAGGGAAAGAGGAAAAATGTGGGAAGAATCCAATGCACAAAGGTGACATCATCTTCCTTTCTTCTGTCTTCTATAGTAGAAGTAGTCACACACACATTTTAAACACAAATATAATAATATTTCGGCATTGTTGCCTTTATCAAACACAAAGAAGAAGAGAGTACAAATAACATAATATTTGAGAATATTTAATATATTCAATTTGAGTTTGCTTCGAATTGTAAGAAGTGGTCTTCCCACGCCTCTATTTTACAATAAATTAGTTTAGTATTAATATTAATTTAATTTATTTACTTATGCCAATGAGATCTTAAGCATACAGATATTTACAAATAATAGGACATTAAGAAACTATTTTTTTTACCATTATTTTAAACTTTGTTCTATATGAATACATAATCATAATAAAGTAATGCTGGTTTCATTGAAGGTACAAATGTTTTAACAAATTTATATTCATATCCAACATATTTTTTAAAATACAGTGTTGATAACTAGTTTAGTAAAATCCACTGAGATCTTTTAAGGCACACATTTTCCCACTTCCTGTGATATTTTGTTAAGTAGAACTGTTCTAATTACGTGTGTGTGTGAAAAGAGACCTTCCCCAAAATATTAGTGAGAAGCTGTTGCAGAGGAGGGGGCGGGGTAGATGGGTCATCCTTTTTTGAATCTTGAAACATTAAAAATAAGCCATATATTAATCAAATGAAGAGTTTGTGTCATGAGCATTACACCATATCTACCGCCCACAGAGAGGTGACATTTTAAAATTCATTAAAAACTGGGTCGGAAGAAATGAAATGAAAATTTTGTTTTTCCAGCTTATTTGAAGCAAAGAAAAGCAATGCCCACAATTACTCGGGGTACTTCTGCTAGTATGATAAATACTAACTTCAATTTGTATATAGGTATGAACTTTGTACCCTCAAGGACCCCCCCCCCCCTTTCCCTTCCAAAGGAATGACTGTGGTTACATGCTTTTTTATTTGTATTCTTGTTTGTTGCAATAATGTTAAAACTCAAATAGAAGAAAGAATCTAAATGTTTTGTAGCAATACATATTTCTTATGACTACTCCAAAAATGGTTGGTCTAGCTGGTATTTTATTTTACTGTCAAAAGATGAAGTGACAAACACTGCGCGCACACACACACACACACACACACACACACCATAATATGTGGGACCCCCGTCAGTGGTGGACAGGGGACAAAACATAATTTAAAAAGTTTATATAAACATGTGCCCCATTTAACCTTGATTCCAAGCTATAATAATGTTTGTACACCAGTAATGTGGAGCTGATAAACATTATAGAAAGTGCACATTATGGCCCAACCTGAATGCAAGCATGCAGTTGTTGTGTGGGAGAATTCTGCACTCTTTAAATAATTTTGTTTCTCCTGTCAGCCGGTGAAGTGAGTCAGACATGTAACGTTAAATCTGTATGATTTGTTTAAATTTTCCATACGCCATATAATGACATTGCCTATCCTTGAGGGTATATGTACCCCTTGTTGAATACCACTGTGTTAGACAATAAGAGTAAACTGGGGTCATTATGGAGTTTGAGATATAAAAGTAGTTCACAGTGTCTACTCAACTTGACCGAAAAAATTCCAAACATTTTCCCTGATTTCCACTAATCATTTCCTAAAATTCCCAACTCAAAAAAAGTATTTCATATCCTTCTACCCACCTCAACCTCCCCCACCCTCATCTACAATATTTTATTAACCTTATTTATGAATAATAAGCTTTAAAATTTAAATAATGACATGTTTTATTTGTATTAACATAGTCTACTAGGAATTATAAAATATAATACATAGCTATAAACAAAAGAAAGTTTGAATCACATTGTAATTTACTGATCATATTTCATAGTTTGAATAAAACAACATTTTCCCAGTTTTTTATATACCAAATTCCCGGCTGGTAGACACCTTGTAGTTCTGGAAATTATGAGTATTGTATTTACTTATTTACATATATACATATCAAGTTTTACATATATACATATCAAGCTTTTATCATAAAGTGTAAGTCTTTATATTTGCATGGTAAATAATGTTATAATTTGAACACTTTTTAGATTAGTAGAAAAATAATCTGAACCAACTACTTCAGATTTGAGTTTTAAGATCAAGTCTTGGATTTCATTAGATAAATACAGTGTAGTGGTTAAATGTGACTTAACTACTCTCCAAATGGAGGCATTTTAATAAACTGGCCTTACCACAGGCTGGAAAAAACAGTTGATAATAATTCTCTCCAAATGCTATAATTCACTTTTAAATCAAATCAAAGGTCCTACCTGTCCATTAGGATAAATGTGGCTTTAAAAAACCTAGTTACACCTGTCTAATTTTATCCTGAAATGAAGAAATTAGGAAGTTTATGCGACAGTTAATTAACTGAAAACCTGAATATATTTGGCCATATCTTTGGCAACCAGAAAATAATTATTTTTCCTAAATCTATTCATTTATCACTTTTAATTACTCTGTCAGATGCTGGAGAGCAGTTATATTACTCATTTGGTTTGCATTTAAAACACTAGGTAGCAGCTTGGACTTCACAGTTGAAATTAGACCACACGTGTCCCACCAAGGAACAGTGAAGTGATTGTTCTTTTGCCTGAATATTATTGCTTTAGCTAGAAAGTAGATAAACGGCTTGATGTGCTTATAGTAACACAGTTTTGATTGTTTTCTTTGAAATAAAAAAGTGGAAATTGAAGATGAAGTGGATATTGAATCAGTGAATTAGAAAGTGAGTCAGACAGTGATTTATCATCAGAAGATGAAAGTTCATGTTCTTTTGATGACAACCTGGCAAGTGCCCAATGATGGATACAAATAAACAAGTCTTCTGTGCTTCCACCTGCTCCACCGAGGTTTCCTTTTTTAGGTGAGACTGCATTCATTTTGTATTCAATCCTGATGAAGATATCACTCAATACATCAACCTCTTTCTTGATGAGGAGTTTGTGAATATTGTTATGACCGAGATAAACACGTATGCAAGAGAAAAATACATCTTACAGTGGAAAGACACTTCAAATGATAAGATGCGTACATTTATTTGTGTTATTTTACGCCAGAGTATTGTGAAGAAACCTAACTAACAGATGTATTGGAGTAAACAGCCTTTACTTGCAGTTTCGTTTTTTCCGCCAAGTTCTCAGCTGTAAACATTTTCTGGAACTAAAAAAAATGCCTCAATTTTTCTGATAAATCTGTCTACATCCCTGAAAACCAACCACAACCGAAGGTGAACCAAATATGGCCCATTTTAAATTAATTGAATTAAAAAATTTAGTAGTGTCTGTACTCCAGAACGTGATGTCACCTTTGATGAAAGTTTAATGCTCTATAAGGGTAAGTTAGGCTGGATACAGATGACTCTCAAAAGGGCTAGATTTGGAATCAAGACATTCATGATTTGTGGATCAATAAGTAGCTATGATATATACACAGGAAAGGATACCCATTTTGATCAAGAATTTGAAAACTTACCTCAGTCAACCCAGATAATTATGACACTCATGAAGCCCTTCTTGAACAAAGGTTACTGCCTAACTGTCAACAATTATTACAGTTCACCACAACTCGCTGGTTGCCAACCAGACTGATATTTATGGTACTGTGCAACAAACAAGAAAAGACATGCCTCCGTCTTTTCACAACAAAAACTAAAAAAAGGTTGCAATGTGGAATGCATTTGTAACAGTCAATAAAAGTGGTAGATCAAAAAATGCACTTGATTTTCACATTCCGACTATAGAAAAGATGATTTATAAACAAAAGAAGAGTTTTCTCCAAAAGCTCCGGGTCGTCCATTCAGCAGCACCAATCCAATACGTCTTACTGGCCGACATTTCCCATCCATGATTCTCGCCACAGCAACGAAACTACCTCACAAGTGTTTGTAGTATGTGCCAGCCGTGTTCGTGATGTAAAGGGCAAGAAAGTCAGAAGAGGGTCAAGGTACATCTATGAAGAATGTGATGTGGCTCTTTGCATTGTTCCTTGCTATAAAGCATTTAACACTGTTACAAACATATGAAAAATAATTAACATTTAAAAAAGTGTTGAATGTTAAGAAGAAGAAAAAAAGAAAAAAAAAAAATACTGCAGAAATTTCAATATGTAGCATGTAGATTTGAATAAAAAAATATGTTTTATTTTACTTCAAAGACGATGAACAAATATATTCAGGGTTTTAATATAGCATGAATATAATATTTTATATTTCAAGTTTCACTGGATATATATCATTGTGACTACTAAAAGTATTACGACATATATACATATTCCAATTCATTAGTAAAAAAATTAGAAATTTTTGAACAAACACAAGGGGTGTGCAAAGCTTTGAAACTTTGACTATCTTCAAAAACAATATCAACTTCGACTTGACTTTGAAAAAATAAAATTGACTTTGACAGTTACAAAGTTTCGTCTAATAAAATTATTGACAGCTAAAATACTCAATTTATACAATTTTGAGCTTTTATACACACTACATGAAAAAACCTAAAGTCTATTTTTTATCACCACATTTTACTACCAGTTCAGGTTATAGGCATCAGTGTAGGAAATGAGGAAGGAAGCGTTTTAGAGGTAATCTACCCGCAATTGCATTGAAGGCGTGGGAAACAACCCTTGCAGACCTGACAGGATTTGAACCTCAATCTCATAATCAGTTGACCAGTCTAACACGAGTGTCAGATTAGATCATTCCATCACTGAAGCAGATCTGAAATAATTTATTTGCATGTTGTGATAAAAAATTGATTTATCAGCTTAGAATTAAATATTACAAACAATTACTGTACAATTAAACATTTTCTAAGTGACTCTAGTGCAGAAAGTTATACAGATAGCTACAATATAATATAATAGTAATTCTTAAAGCATAAAACAATCAACAAAAAAATATTCAAACTTTGTTTAAGCTTCGAGAATCTATATTAATAAAATGAAAAGTTTATTTGTTTGTCATGACTCATGGGGATTATGCAATACCTACTGAATGAAGAGGGCTGAAATTTTAAAATTAGTAGCCCCTGTGCACCTAGAAGCTGGAATTTTGAATCTTATTATATTTTCTAAAATTTATTAAAAACTAGATCAGCAGAAATAGAAGTGAGAGATTTATTTTATGTCTGTTTAAAGCAAATAAAAGAGTAGCATGGGGTAGCATGTATTGTGTGGTTACCCCAAGCAACGCTGGGTAATTTTGCTGGTAATTGATATATTTGATTTGGCTTCAAATTTAAAAAGTGGACTTTGCACACCCTTAACTGTAGGAAAATTGTATTCTTTTAGCCAAAAAATATATTATCTAAGTTTGAGTTTTTCACCACTTTGTATGTAAGTGTACGATTACACATCGGACATCTCCCTGTTGTCCTCTCTATTATACGAGCACACTTGTAGCAACAGACAGTGTGTGTGTTCTTGCCGTGGATGAAGCTGGCGTTGATTGGACGAATCAAGCATGTTATACACATTGGGTCTTGAGAAGATGTCATAGTGCCAATAGAACGTTTCAAGGGCAGTTCTTGACTTTCTGAGAAGGAATACTGCAAACGAGAGCTTTTTTGGGACAGTTCTTGACTTTCTGAGAAGGAATACTGCAAAAGAGAGCTTTTTTGGGACAGTTCTTGACTTTCTGAGAATGAATACTGTAAAAGAGAGCTTTTTTGGGACAGTTCTTGACTTGCTAGGAAGGAACACTGCAAGGAGTTTTCAGTCATTTCTTGACTAGATCCCTTACCACTGTCAGTCGCATCAATAACAGACGTGACTGCGGTATCTGTTCTACCTTCAATATAGCTCACACTTCTATCTATGCAATCCACACCTCCGTCTACATAATCCACACTGTCTACACGACCCGCCACACCGTCCACACGATCCGTCTCACTGTCTACACAACCCACCCCACTGTCTACACGATCCGCCCCATCATCTAAACGATCCGCCCCACCGTCTACACGATCCACCCCACCGTCTACACAATCCACCCCACCGTCTACACAATCCACCCCCCAGCCTACACGGTCCACACCCCAGCCTACACGGTCCACACCCCAGTCTACACGATCCGCAACCCCGTTCATTTTATCCGTGCTACATCCAGTAGGATCACACAGAGTAACAACTCGATGTTTTGGCAAATCCTCTGTGGAATCTGCGTCCATCATGCAGACAAGTGGTTTGTGGGACGAACCGAGACTTGAAGCGTCAGTTTGTTTGTCAAGGGAAGAGAATGACACAGAGCTGGCCGAACACAGATCCTTTTCGAGATCAGACTTATCACTAGTGAGGATGACAGTACTGCAGAATGAGCTTGACTTTGTCAACTTCTGTTTGAGTCTCTTGTTCCTCGCGGTACGCTTCTTCAGGCGAGATGGTCTTGGAGGGCAGAAATTTTTTCTCAGCTGAAACAGGTAATAATGATATTTATTATTTTCTGGAACTAAATATGTTAAAACAAAACTGCTTTGATAGGCTATTTTATTAAATAAAAGAAGTGTATAACACTCAAACAGTTCTATTTACTATATTATTTGAGGTATTTAACGTGCACATTCTGAAATGACTGATCAAATTATATCAATACACGAGAATTTCTAAAAGCGATTTTCACCTATCTTCCAAGTTTTTTTTTACATGCCACAATCAACATGGGACCGACGGCTTTACTTCCCCTCCAAGGGAAGTTGTGCTAAGGATTTTTAAAGCTAAAGAAAAATCCGTCGATCCTGGCGGGGTTTGAACCTAATAACATTGGGTACTGAGGAAAGCACTTTACCCCAAGACACATGAGGTCCACTCTTAACTATTTACAATAGTAAGATAGTAAAAATGCATGTTTACTGACTAAAAAAATACTTAACAAATATGTTAAACAATATATAAACTATGGCTGGGCAGATTCCATTTGCCATTTGCAATTAATAATCGGTTGCGATGAACCATCAGTTTTAGGCTGAGTAGCAATCAACCCTATCCTTGGTTTATCTTATCACTTGGACAGTGAAGGGATTGTCTGATGGAGAGGAGAAAGAGGGGAGTAGGGAGAAACAAATGTTTGAAAGGACAATCTGTGGTGACTCGTATATGGCAGCTTGAAAGCGAGCGAGATTTTATTTGTAATATAGAACCAAGCTATAAATCATGGTTTGAATTTGGAGGGATAGCCACTTACCCGAGTTATGACGGAATATATTGCTTAGATAGAACACCAAAAAGCACATTAAAAAAAGGCCGAACTTTCACTAATGTGGGTAGATGCCTTGCTTTAAATTTAGAGAGTCAACTGTTTTTCTTGGTTAGAATAAGTTGACTGTCCTCAGGTAATTTTGTTTTCCAGTTAAAAACTGGGTCAATTTAACAGTCCAAACAGAACCAGGTAATTTTGTTTTTCAGTTAATTAGCAACAATCCAAACAAGACCAAAAATTTAATCTCTGAGTCCATAGTAGTCAAAGCGCCACTCACGGAAGTATGCTGATGGCTATCCCCTTTAATTTAAAATATTTAAACATATATTCTAGAGATGACAAACTGATTCCTTGCTTCAAATACAAATTGAAATGTACAATACATATAGTGTCTAAACATAATATTTAATTTGTTTTGACATTTCATTTTTTTCAGTAAAATATTTTACTAAATTCCAGTTTTTCTCCAACCACTTCGAATTCCCTGCTAATTCAGTTTTACTGGCAATAGACACCCCGAATACATGAACTTTGTTATCAAGTGATCTTGTCAGACCAAGTTTGACAGTCATTCCATTTACCCTTTTGGGTTTGTTTTTTTGAAAATACATTACAGAACCAATACAGTCAGGTATTTAATAATTGAAATTGAGGAAACCATTGATGACATATCTGATAAATTCTAAGAATAAAAATGCTACTCATTCAAATAAAGGCCATTAATCTAAACACTGAAGAAAGACTCAGAATAAAACATATACATAGGTACTTACCTGTGCTGTGTCTGGCCTGATGTGCCGTCATCCACATCACAAGTCAGGGAAGCATGCAGCCTGTTTACCAGGTGCTAAATACTTTGTTAGCCACTAATATGAAAAATGAGTGTCAAATTACATAGTGTGTGCATGGAAGAAATAATATAAATGTGGTATTAGGAAGAATTGATTCGATAAAGATGCCCAAAAAAGTAAACATAGGATGTAATCATCTCGCACATGCGTAGATATTGTTGAAATGGAAACTATTTTTCTTCTAATGCGAGTGCAAAACTTTCCACTTGCAGGGAATTTGTTTTGCTCATATTTCAATATGAATTGAATTAATATCTATTAATATTTACATTTTCTTTAATAGCTAAAGCTAGATTAAAATAAGTTTTATAATTTTTCTTCAATAAAAAAACCAAAAAATGCCTTTAGTGGAACCTATATTATTTATTTTATCATATTGAAGTGTCATTTTTCCCCCCCAAATATGCCATGGAGTACTAAAAACAGTTTTGTGTGGGATTATTTCGCAATAAATCCGAATGATAGCTAGAAAGTTGTGTGCTCATTTTGTACTAAAACAATTTCACATGGGGGTACAAGTTCAAGGGGCTTCACAACCTTTAATTTGTCAAGACATTTGAGCGTGTTTCTCCACAGTGAAATTTCAAAATAATATCTGGTGACAATTTTGACACCTCAAGTTGTGGTTCTATACATAGTTTTTCTCATAGACGCAGATTAGTGGGAAAAGTGTTCAAATGAAAGAATGTGCTAATCAAAAAAACAATTACTGAATTATTTAAGCAAAAACCTGAATACAGCAGTTCTCACCCAAAATCTATCGCGATAAAGAAGCGGATTGGAGAAATGATGTGCCTTGATTTGCAGCCATTTAGTATGGTTGACGATGCTGGTAAGTCTAAGGTCTAACTTAACCTATTAATAAATCTAATTTTTTCATTCAATTTTTATTGTTTTATGGCAATTAAAATATTTACAATAACCAAAAAGTTTCCTGAACCTCTAATTTTGATCAGTTAGGCTTAGGTACCTAAAATAATCACATTTCACCCTACCTAACCTAAAACATATATGATTTTGCCAAACAGCAAAATAATATAAGCCAATATTTATGTTTATAATTTACAAACAAATCCTCTTTTGTTCAAGTTTTAATAATTTAATCAGCTATATTGAGCCTCGCTATAAATTACCAGATAGGACTACATTTTCACGGAAAGTAATCCCAGAAATGTATGAAGAAGTGAGAAATAAAACACAGGAACTGCTAAACAATGTTCAGTACATTAGTCTAAGAATTGACCTGTGGTCGTCTATAGCAAAACAGGACTATATGTCATTGACGTCCCATTATTTTAGTGAAGACTTTGTGTAAATCTTTGTTTGGAGGTTATACTCTTTACTCCAGAGTATCACAATGCACAGAACATTGCTGAGTTTTTTAATGATACCAGCAAGGACTGGGATATTTCAAAGTCTCAGATCCATAGTGTAGTCAGTGACAATGCATGAAACATTACTCTTCAAACCGCAACACGTCAAAGTGAATCATGTACAATGCGCTGCCCACACACTTAAACTTGTGATTCATCACGCGTTGTTGAAACAACGAAGTGTGAATGACATGTGTGCCCGTGCAAGACGAGTAGTTGGTCATTTCAAACACTCATTAATTGCCAACAAAAAAATGAATGAGTTTCAAACGGCAAACAATCTACCCAAATGCCACTTAATCCAGGATGAATCAACCCGGTGGAACTCTACCTATCTTAAGCTCGAAAGACTGCACAGTCAAAGGAAATCAGTGATGTATCTCCTCCCTGACCTAAACCTGAATGTAGATCTATCTACTCATGATTGGTCCCTTATAGAGAAGGTACTCACAGTCTTAGAAACATTTCACAGGGCTACATTAGCAATCAGCAATGAACAAACTACCATATCAGAATTAATCTCTATAGTCAATGGTATCAAACTAGACATGGAGTCCAACCAGGACAAATCTCTTGTCCCCATAGTGAAAGATGTGTTGCATTATCTCAAAACCTATTATGTCATCATTGAAGAAAATAATATTTTTTCATTTGCTACAATATTGGATCCTAGATTCAAATATGATGTGTTCAGTTCCCCCCAATCTTCAAAAGAAGCAAGAGTCATTTTAATTTATTCACTTATAAAAATTGAAAACAAAAATAATCATCAACAAATGATTGGCATCGGACTAATCAGCAAAATAGCTGATCGGCCCAGCTCTAATATTTACAGTTAAATTGTTTTCAATATGGTTTCTCATCTTATTACTTCCGAATTTAGTACACACTCCTAAACCATCTCACCAAAGAATAGCAGCTTCGATCAACATAATACAGCTAAATTTTTATAAGGCATATAAAATCCACTTTGTCACCTATAGTAGTAAAAATATATGTCAGTAGAATGGAATGAATAAACTTATCTTGAAGGTTTTGGCAGCCATCTTTGTGTTGGAATGAATAAGATCTTTAAGATACAAAATTTTGTATTTATTATCTAGGAGTGTGATTATAGCCCACATTAAGGTTATATCAAAGCTGTTTCTGTGAAAAAAGTGTGGCGTATTTTTGGGTCATTACAGTAATTAATCTAATGTGTTGGGAACTAGGAAGGTAGAATTTAGATTAAGTGTATCCACATTTGTTTGAAGGGAAAATGAAAAACAAATGAAGAGAAACCTTTCCAGTACAACCGACCAGAAATCAGACCCCGATCTCATCAGTGTCATTCCAGCCTATTGAAAGAGCAACACCTTAGACCGTTCAGACTACAAAGCGGGTGTGAATGTAAATAATAAAGTGTAATTATTGACTTTTGAGCAACTCACCTTGTAACATCTCCCACATGTGAGAAAGCAAGGGAACTGCTTATGTCCATTGCATAGGCTGCAAAGCTGCTAGGCCAAAATATAATACATGATAAAATAGAAAAGAAAAAAACAATACCAGTATACAAAAATTATGAAGTAAAGAGATTATTTTGTGTGTTCAACTACAACATTCATTTGAATAGTTTGCATTTACAAGTAAACCAAGAAATTGTGTGCGCATTTTTATAGGTGCATCGTTGAAGAAGTTTTTTTCAAAATTAATAATTGTCAAATAAATTTTACTCCTGGAAAATGTAATATAATATAAACTAAGGTGGCTCACTTAGTAGATGTTTGAAGCATTATTTATTTTTATTTCGTATTGAATGAAATAAATTACAAATACTTTTAATAGGCACCCATATGATTAAAATTGAATAGATGCTCAAATTTTCAAGACACTTTATGAGGTAATTGTATTATTTTTGGAAAAAGTTAAAAGAAAGCTGGATAGAAACAAATAATTTCTGTCCTTTCATTTACCTTCTTCCAAATATAACACAAATTCTTGAACACTATTGCTGCTGCTCACACAAAAAAATACCCTAGAATGTCCGACACATCACAAAATAACCATACACAAAGTAGAGTTTGATTCTTATCAAGTGCACTGATTACGTCATGATGTAATGCCTAATTAAATTTGCCAATTACTACATTGAATACCATCTCTATTATCTTTTAATGCGAAACAACGTTGTCACTATCCAGTTCCTGTGTGGTCAGTATTCTTTCAAATACACGACAAATTTTGAAACACTGGATTATTGGTGTTGTCAATAGCACAGTGGTATAAAGTTACACAGTTTTGGTTCTGTGTTTTTTTTAACAATTATTACAAAAGATATCAAATTAAGGAATGCCTTTGTTTGTGGCGTAAGGAAAGAGGGAGATGAAGGTATTTTACCAAACTGACCCAGCCCAGCCATGTTTAAGAGAGGGAGAGGTACAAATGAGACAAGTCATCATCAACACCCATAACCTCGGTTAGGGAAGGTTACCACCAAGAGAAGGTCTACATGAGGACCTATAAGCGGCAGACCCACTACTCAGGTGTAAGCCAGTGGCCGAAATAAACCCATACTTGAGAAAACAAAGTAAAATGCTGGATTGGAAAAATGGTTGACAACCATAAGTTAAGAATAGTTAGTAAAAGTATAGGATGGAAACAGTTGATGAAGTTTAGTAGGAGAGGGAGAGTGATTATGTTGATATTTTGTGTGTTTGTATATTTGTGAAGCAGGATTTATCAGTAGAAACACAAGAGCAAGGTGAATGAGATAACCATATCTAGGCAATGTTTGCAGAAAAACTCATATGGACATTCAGTAATGAATGGGTACTAAAGGAGTGCGGTTTGAAAGGAAATCAAGTAGATCAATGTGAAAGAAACTTGTTACATTGGTTTGGGCATGTTGAGAGAATGAGTGTGGATAGAGTGACATGGCAAATACATGAAGGTAGAATGTGTGTATCAAAAGGAAGGGGTAGGCCATGTAAGACATGGCTAAATGTTGAGACGAATGTGTGAAAAAGAGAAACACTAAGAGTTTTAAGAATATGGAAGTTGTTGAAGTGAAGGGGGTATGCAAGTATAGGGAAGTGGAGAAAGTTAGCGAGGATGGATGGATTAAGTATAGAGTTTTTTATAACCTACCCCATTAGGGAATGGTGTGATTTGGTATGTATTTTTTTTCAATCAAAAAAACTGTAGAATTATTTTATCATGTGCAGTTAAATACTAGGCCAATATTTAGTTTTTACTAAATGTGTATTAAGTAATATATTTCATCATGATGTGTATGCTTTATTGATTAAGGAATTCCCCCTTAACATTATGATAACCAAAAGAGGCTACAATTGACCGTGAGTAAGTGAAGATAAAGTTTTCCTTCCCTTGCAGTTCTCTCGAAGATGATATTCAGTGTAGCACTGGCTTTGGCACTGTTATCTCACCCTGAAGCACTTCTCGCAGTAGCGATACATCGGGTTGTTTTTCTTGGTCTTGCACATGCAGCAGGTCCAATAGTCTGCCAGGGACAACTCCGGATCACCTGAAGGTGAATCATCCCCAGAGGTATCGGCGAGGTCGCTGTTGTTCTGTACGATGGCTGCTGTCGCTGCCACGCAAAGCTCTAAGGCCTGCCAACATTGACAAGGCATCACACAACTATCCAATACAGTTAGGTGTGCTATAAGGATTCCAGAAGAAGCTTGACATGTCAAGAGAATCACAAAAATGTGCAGCCTAGTCGGGTGGAGAACAAGCCCCTCGCCTAAGAGCCCGGCACATTAGTATACCTTGATTTTCTTATAAATGGACATTTTGAACACCTTTTAGAAACTACAAACATATTTTGTGGCGGTCAACAATAAAATTTTACCATATCAGAAGTGTTATTTTATAGCTATTGATAAAATCTATCAAAAGTAACAGCTACAGATAACATGACTTAATGTATGAATGGGTGAAAGTAGATCTCGTGATTTTTCTATATGTCAGCTATGTCCTTTCATAATAAAATTGGGGTATACTTGTGATTTCAGCAGGGCTAGAGTGCCCGAATCTGACTGGAATTCTAACCAAACACACTGTAACGAGAAGAGGTTTTCCATATTGGAGTTTTTATCCCTTTTCTCGCGCCAGCAAAATTGTTATTTAGTTATTTACAAATGAATTTTCCCGTACAGCAACTTGGTTGTTGATGGAGAATACAGGTTGAAACTCCTTAGTGACACCCTTGAGACCTGACACGTATCGGACCGTAGAATTTGACTTCCAAGAACCCTGTATCCCTTATGCCCGTCCCAGTAGTGGGATTCAGCTGATTCACAAAAGTTCAAACAAATCTGTTCCTAAAATTTAACAAATTCGCAGAACCGGTGCCTTAATTCTTTCAAATGCGCTGCTAGTCACATCACAGTCAGGTTGTTTTCTTCCATAGTAACATGCTACATAAGCAAAATTCTAAGAGGAAGGTCAACCCTCGACCTAGGTTTTATCAACTTAGTAAGTGATATTCACCATTGCTATCGAGCCACTAGTAAACCTAAAAGCCTACTCCATTTTATCAAAAAATGTTTAGCACTGGACCTTACTGTTTAGGTTTATAGGTTTATGTACTAACTAAGCCAATGGTTTTAGGTACTATGAAGATTATATTTAGAGGAAGTGTACCCGCAGTTGTGTGAAGGAAGATTGGAAACATTTTGGAAATACCACCCTTAATACACCCGGCCAAGATTAAAACTTCGATCTCCCTGTCATCGGTAGTTTAGTCTGATGGGAAAGTAGTGCCTTAGACCATGCGGCCACCAAAGCATATATCAATTTTGTTTTAATTTCAAGCTCTAGCACTACTTCTAATTGATAACATTAAAATGGGGGTTCTATGCTATTTTCTATGGCCCAGCTAATAATGTAATGAGAAATAAACGTGTAGTTCATTTGTCTTTTCATAGAGATACATGCTCGCTAAGCTGTGAAGTTCTGTTTGGTCTTTGATTGACAGTGTATGTTTATCACATTCCATCACTACACAATATTATGAAATTAAAGGGTCAGTGATGAAAGCTGAATTGTAGGGAAATGTAAATACAAGTATGATTTAAGTAAAGCAAAGTTGAATCTGTAATAAATTCTGATGCTTTTAAAAATATTGAGTTTGTTGAGAATCAAAAATATGCCAATCTTCCTCTCAAAAAAACTACTGGAAGTAGTTATCAACAAGGAAGCCAGACTGATGTCCAGTGATCACTTGAAATCAGGAAATAGAGAAGAAAATAGTGATGGTAAAATTAAGGATACTGTAAACACACAAGATTCAGATAGTTGGAATAGTTATGAATTTATTGTCCCTTGAAAAGCTAATAGAAAAACTGTTTGAGTTCAACTCTCTCATTATTAAATCAACATCAATGAGTTTCTCTATTTTGCGAAAAAGTTAAAAAAAAAAATTGACACTCATGAGATTCCAGGGAAAAGAACATTAACAATACAGTTAGTTAGTTTTGTAGTGGCAAAAATAGGATTTCTACAATGAATGATTATATTCAGATACAAGCAGTCCCCTCAGAATGTCGCAAATTTGAAGAAAATATTATTGGCCTCCCATGGGACTCCTAGGAACCAAATCTTTCAGTTCAAATGTGGCTGAAAACAACACAGTGAAGAATCGGAGAAAAAAACTGTTTGATAGTAAATTTAGAATTATTTTAAGGAAAGTAAATAAATAATTTTAATAAACTATTCTTGGGTTTTTATTTTCCACTATTAAAGGGTGCTGCTAAGGTGAAAGAAAACCAGTGGCTAAATTTTTTGAACCCTACAACCGCATACAAGGTAAAATAAAACTTAAAACTGGAAATAATACACCACCTTTCAGAACTCTTGGTCTCTGTGGCCAGAATGCAAGCCGAAACAAGAATTTACAACCAGTACACTCAGCTGCAGATGTTAAAAACTTTGGCGCCTTTTTACTGCTAATAGCACCCTCCTTGTGGCAGCCACTCAAACTAATGGTGTCAGATTCAATACGTCCTAAAAGAGTTTCAGCTTGTATTCGTGTTGAGGGGGGAGGGGGGGTTAGCTTAAAGGGCAATTACGGACTGTACTGTCAAAAATTGATCGATATTATTATACACCCACAGATTTAGTTGACATACATGGGGAAGCTAAAATAACATATAATTTACTATTTCTGCAAAAACAAATTTTTTGAGACTGGGTATATTTTCTACATCTAATTTTCAAAGAAAGTTTGTATTTGATATAGTATGCAACTATTTCTAATATAAATCTATAATTTACACAAAAATGTGAGCAATTTATTTAAATATTGGTTTATGGTTTGTGGTTATAAGTTTATTAAAATACAATTGGGTCCATTTTGTCCTCCCAATAGTAATTAAAAGTAGTGCAAAATTATGTAATGATATTAACACACACGCACACACATAAATAAAAAATCAAACGGTGCAAACATTAAAACACAACCAAAACAAAACTCTACAGCTTTTCAAATAACAATCCATCAACTGATAACTAAACTTTAAAAAATGAAAACTTACTTTATTGCTGCTTCTCTCTTATTGGCGGCAAAATGATGCACCAACCTCGAACTACGTTGGCAAGAAGAGACGTGGAGAATTCTAAGAGTTGGCAGATCTTGTTATTGCATAGTCGATGTGCATCCTTTTGAACGGTTTACCACCTAATCTTTACGAGGCAATAGCTTGTGCAGGACTGTCTTAATTTACACCAATATTATATTTATTCGCTCATAAAAAAAACTTCACTACGCACTGAAATAATATTTGTTAATGACAAAGGATTATTATTTGTTTATTTTTACAAAAGAGGTGGATGGAATGAATAAATACAATGTATTAACTATTAATAGTGGTTTACAGAGGATAATGGTTGTGAATCATAATCATGGAAGTAAATTTTTTGAGTTGCACAAACAATAACCTATCTTCTCCTTTAAGAGTAGTTTGCGATACACTCAATCTCACACTCACACATACATACATACATACATACATACACACACTCACTCATCACCGGCCTAAGGAAGGTATGAGAAAGACTGTCAGTATGTCATACAAATATCCCAAATAGGGAATATACATATACACCACATTAAGCTTGTTATTTAATTAGGTTTTATACTCTTTGGAGAGTATTAGCATATCATTTAGGATATTATTTTCTCTAGCGTTTAGCTATAAAATTGCAAATAAATCCTTAAAAAACATCAAACGTAGTAATTTTAACAAAGTGATAATCAACATTGTGAATGGCCACAAAATCTTAGAAAAAACCCTGACTTATCCTTGATCCAAAAACCCTAACCTTCCTGAATAAAACCCTTATTGGGAGTGAGAGATGTTGAAACAAATAGAAGTCATCAATTTGTTATAAATTATTTTTATGTTTTCCACAAATTTCCATGTGTCAATTAAACAAGGGAAATAAAAAAGATCTTATAAAAAAGCAATTTTCCAAAACTTGATGCTAGCAGTAGCGCATGTTGAATACTGAAAAATGAAAATTATTTCTAAGTTTCTATATTAATAAAATGGCAGCATTTTCACAGAAAAAACTATATATTTTTCAAGGGTTTTTCTTTTAAAAGATAAAATTAATTGCATTCACTTAAAAGAGTCAAATTTTATATCTATGTAGTTATGAAAATATTGTTAAATAAGGATTTTACTTGGAAAGGTTTTCTAATCTACCATGGCTCTTATTGATCTACAATTTACAAGAGACTAAAAAAGTACATAAGGTAGCCAGTCAAGACTGCTTTTAGCAAACAAAATTTAAGTCTACTTCAGAATCCTCTATATTCAAGACTACTGTTCTATGATTACGGTACATTTATAACGAATACATATTTAAAGTGTGTGTATAAAAAAAAGAGATCAAAGTATTAACTACATTTATTTATACTAATTTAGTTTTTTAGCACTATGCCTTACGACTGAACTTCAGATTATATGTGTATGTATTAATCACACTCATGAGTTAGGGGGGAGTAGGAAGCATACATTTCAAAGAAGTGTACCAGCATTAGTGTGGAGGGAGAGTGGAAAACCACCCTCAGTACATCTGACTAAGACTCAAACCTCAATCTCCCAGTTATCGACAGTCTAGCCTATTGTGAGAGTGACACTTTAGACTATGTGGCCACCAAAGTAGGTTACGATTTTAGTTGAGGTGGGATGATAAGAGACCTGAGTTACTGTATGTATATTTGCATGTTTTAATATTTTTTTTATCTGGCCATAATATTGTTCAAGTAGATATAAACTTGATATACTATGTTGTTATCGCAACAATTCTTTTATATTTCTCATGGGATTTGTGGAATTAAAAAGATTTTTTTTGCTTAATTTAAAGGTTTCTGGTTAATTTCGGCTGTGCCTATAGCAAATATAAAATAAGTTTTGGTGTTATTTATTATGAGTAGAAAATTAAACCAATTTTTTTTTCAAAAGGGTTTTTTGTTATAAAACGTGTAAAAACTATTGACTAACTATTACTTTAATACATTCGCAAATTACTGTATTAAATTGGTATCTTAGAGCAGTTCTTTCATCAAAGATTTTTTAAAACAACTAAGCCTTTTTTTTTATATATTGTTTGGCTTTTGAAACAATGTCGCTTTGATCTTTAATTGGGTAATTTAATTTTAACAATATAAATGAAAAGTGTATTTTATCTTAACAGAATTTTGTGATTATATAGTAGCAAGATTATAGTTTATCTTTGATTTTGTCAGGTATGTAAATTATATGCTTTGCATTACTAAGCAGTATTTATTTTTATCTTTACAAAAAAGCATGTTTATTATTTGAGTTTGAAACACAAGTTTATTAAAAACTATTATAGTTATATTAATAAATTATTTTTAGACAGGTTAAAAGGGTTCATTTTATTTATAGCATATTTGATTTCTGCCAAAAATACACAATATAAGCAAAAGCTCGGCATGACCTTACATCCTCCAATCTTTCTACATATGTTCCGAAGACAGGTGATAGGGTATTGGTAAAAAAAACTTACGTCGTCGCTTTCTGAGGAAATCTCGGGAATTCCATCTTCCGAGGCGGTAACGACTTCATATTCTACTTGATTTTGCCCCACTGCGCCATCGTCAGACAACTCAGTGTGGGATGACAAGTCGCTTGTATCATGTGCAAAATCTACATGTGTGCCAGCGAAGAAAAAAAGCTCATGACAACCTTGGTTTTTTTCATGATAAGAGAAATAAATCCACAAACACTCCTCACTGCAGGCTTAAAAAAAAAGTATAAATTTTGAACAAGTTTTTTTACACACATTAAAAAAAAGTTTCCTCAGAGATGATAAACGTGGTTTAGCCCCGCCATTTTGAAACATTTGGTGTGTTTTTATGAAAGATGACGGATCATCTGTTGTGTATAACTCAGTATTAAAGGGGGGGGGGGGGCGTTAAAACTTAAACCCGATCTTNGGGGGGGGAGTTAAAACTTTAACCTAGTTTTCTTAGCTTCTTTATTCTTTTAGCAACAGAGTTAATTAAGCTTGTTCACCGAGTCATTCTTAAGACAGTGAAGCATAAAGCAAAGTTTGTGTGAATAAATTGTGAGCAGCTAAATGTGTTAAATATGGTGATGATGTAATGGTTCCTTTTGTGCACATTTAGATGGTTACACCTAAACACAAAGTAATGCTATTGTGAGATGACTTTATCACATGGTGAATTGTGGTTGGTAAAGTCAGTAAATAAATAATAACCTTGATCTTTATTGATCTCTGTCTCTCAAACCTCAATTACACAGGGTGAGATTACTTGCTGCTATACATGGTGTCTATTCAACTTGACCAATGACATTCCCGACTTTTTCCCTGGTCATTTCCTAAATATTCCCCGACTCAAGTTTGTCATGCCTGTCTAAACCCCACCCCCCCCTTTCCCTTAAATAAACATGTATTGTTTTTTTAAAAATTTGTATTAACAGTCTACTAGGAATTATAAAATATATTACAAGGCTACAAACAAAAAAAGACAGCTTGATCACATTATAATTTACTGATTTAATGATTATTATATTTAAAATTTTGAGTAGAACTATTTAAACCAAATTCTCGCTGATTCTAGTTTTCTCGGATAGTAGACATCCTGTATTAAACTTACTGAAAGCTCACTGGCTAGTTAACTCACCACCCTCTTTACCCCAGCAAGTAGCTAGTAATCTCACCATGTGTAATTGAGGCTTTACTGCCATTACAGCCTATCCACATATTTACAATTAGGAAGAATGGGAAAAGATTAAGGACAAAAACAACTTAAATACTTCCAACCATGATCAAACCATGACTTCCTTATCATTGGCAGTCCAGACTATTGCGAGGGTAACACCGTGCAATGTGTGTAACCACCAATGTGGGTCAGAGTAGCACGATTACTTGTTTAAAATAATGTCCTATTAAAAAATATCACCAATATGGTTCAGAGTAGCACGATTACTGGTTTAAAAGTGTCCTATTAAAAATATTGCTGATGAATATTTTTAATAATATCTTAGTATTTTAGATTTATATATTTTCCCCAAAGTTTAAAATCAGCTAAAAAAATAATATAAGTTAGCTCTTTCCACTTAAGTTGGGGGGACAGGGGATGCAAGAAAAGGTCAGTTTTTTGTAGTTATTATAGCAAAACTGTTTTTGGCCAAAATAAATATAATATTGTGCCAATAGAAACATATTTAGTTTTCTTCACATAGAAATTTCTAACAGTTCTTAAATATCTATCATTAACATAGAGGAATTAACTTTTTAAATAAAGAGAAAAAGTTTCGACAAAATTCCAGGACACCCTTGACAGATATTCAAGATTTTGTTGATATTAGCACGTGCAGAAAACTGAGTTCTATGTTGCTACTGGAGAAATATTTGATTTATTTTGGTCAAAAAATTTCAATTATATAAAAACTGTAAAATTACTTTCACTCCCTTTGGCCACATCTTAAGTGTGAATTAAGCCCTATTTTGTGTGTGTGTGTGTTTATAGAAAGATTTCTTTAAATTCAAAACTTTAAGAAACTGTTTTAATTTTTTTTTAATTAATACCTTAATATAATATATCTATACAGGTATCTATTAAAAAAAAAAATAATAACTCGTAGAAAACTTTAAATAAATATGATGTGTATATAAATATGCTCTTTATTCTCCATTATGTTTATTTATATTTGTAAAATTATTACTGTTAATACCACCAAGTTAAATAATTGCGATGATCCTTTAAGTCAGTGTGATCCAGCTCACTGAAACTGTGGCCCTCACAATATCCTGGAGTATGATTAAAGGGAAGCCCTCAATAACAGATGGAAAAGATAATGATTAGATTAAAAGTATGCATAAATTTATATTTATGATGCTAGTTTATTTAGTGAAAGTGTGTGTATGCGTGAATATTTCATAATACGTTTTTGGGAGGTTAATACACTTTTCCTTTGGCACTAAAATTTGGAAGATTCTATCAATCAAAGATGCCGTTAATTTTTTAAAACAATTGTTTGTAGACCTATATTAAGTAGATGAGACTAGTAAATATATTTCCTGCCCATGGTGAAAACTAACAATATTATTTGACCCTTGGGATGAAAAATGTCAACAATATTCTTAACCATTTTATTTAAAATATAAATGTAGTTTACAAAGCTCGTCCTCGGCAGTTATCAAGTAAACGATATATTGTAGTTTATAAAGTTCATCCCATAAAGATATGATTCCTGCCAAAGTTTTGAAGAAAATTTCTGTAAAAAGTGTCTTGAGTGATATACCGTATTTGAATGGTTACTACAGTATTAACAACTTTAAATTGTACCCCAGCTACAATTCATGCCCCTGGTGTAATTATATACAAACTAGGAAAATTAAAACACATAAAAACGTAAAATATTTTACTTTTATTTTCAAACAAAGAAACACAATATGAAAAAATTCTTGGAATGCTTAAGTCCCAGCTACAGCTAGACTCCCTGGCTGCTAATGAATCAAATACAGTATTTATGTTTCAAAGCTTAAGTGTGACTACATAATTCCCGCCCCCCTTTCATGAGTATTTCTCTGGAAGTTTAACTATCCACACATCCTTCACTTAGAGCCATAGTAAAGGAATCCTTTTATTTTAAAAATTGGTGAACAATATCAACATGTGTAGGTGATTCACCCGACAAATCAACATTTAAAGATAGAGATGGGTCATTCATGCAATGGACTCGAAGAACATGATTTTTAAAAAAATAATACAAAAATCAGTTTATTAGCATAATCTTAGTGACTTATGTGTTGGCCTTTTGTTTTTAATTTGAGGAATTATCAACTCCCTACTAACAAATTGACATAATTCTAGAACAGAGACAACAACCAGAACCACAGTCGTTAATTCATCAATTTATCCAATGATAAATTTTTTGGCCATGCCAGGAATCAAACCTTGACTGAGTAATGGTATCAGATTGTTGGCTATTACAGTGACCTATCCTAGCTTATTTAGAGGACAAATACTGCCAAAATGTTGTTAATTTACCACTTGAATGTGAAGTTACTTTGAGAGCAAATAATATTAAAATGTTAGCTGTAAATTCTTACCAATACATAACAATAAGGAGGTAAATAAATAAAAGTTAATTTCTTATAGTTTGCGTGGTTTGGATCGGATCCATCACTAAATAATTAATAGTAATAATAAATTTAGTATAATATTCTCAGCTAAAATAAAACAAATATGGGATAATTCACTTTTATCACAATCTTCTCGGCTAAAATAAAACAAATATGGGAGGAATCTAATTTTAGTACAATCTTCTCGGTTAAAATAAAATAAATATGGGATAATTCACTTTTATCACAATCTTCTCGGCTAAAATAAAACAAATATGGGAGAAATCAAATTTTAGTACAATCTTCCCGGTTAAAATAAAATAAATATGGGATGAATCCCGTTTAGTACAATCTTCTCTGCTAAAATAAAAAAGAGGAGAAATACAAAACATATACGTAATCACACATAATAGTATAAATTACAAACTATAATTAAACATAGTGAACTATACAGAAACCTTCAAGGTGACAATATTTAAATAAGGGCACTTTTATCAAATATAATAATGAGCTCACACCATTGAAAAGTAGCTAAAGGTGTCCACTCACTTGCGGATATTGGGGAGGCAGTGATGTGCAGGCCAGGACTGAAGTCGATGATCGAAAACTGGCACAAATTAGATGAGTTTGATAACTGAAAGCTAGATTCTCTCAGTTAACGGCCTACAAGTAATCAAAATATTCACCACACACCCTCACACAGAATTAATTCAAGGATTCGTAGGCAAGTATTGGCCTTAAGTTATCAGCACAATATAAAAAAGTGTGTGTGTGTGCCTCTAATGGGAAAAAATATGCTCGTTCATAATTACACCCAAAAAAAGGGGAGGGGAAGGGCTTTTTGGGTTAAAGAGTGGTTACAAAAAAGGAATAACTTGTCACAAATAATACCTATAAGGGAGATTTGATTTTCAAGCAATGAAGATTTAAAAGAGCTTTTTACATATGAGTGAGGAATCATTTCAAATTATGCTAAATTTAATAGAACCGTTAATAAGAAAACAAAACACAAGAATGAGTGCTATTAGTGCCAAATAAAAGTTGATTGCTACTTTAAGGCTTATAGCAACAGGATAAAGTAGAGAAAAACAGAGCCGAAATGCGCCAAATAATAGACCATCTTTCCTTTCTGCCTAAGGTATCTATTCGCATAGCACTTATCTTTAATCAATAAATTTCCATAAAAATTCTTTTTTTTATAGTGAAAGTAAAAATCTTTCTACCAAAAGTTCTGGGTTTTGTTAATTAATTGAGAAAAAGTACTACACAAGTGCAGTTTTCTTCATCAATCTGTTGCCTGCAGGTTGGGACTTGCCTCGGAACTCTGTGTGTGTGTGTGTGTGTGTGTGTGGTGAACTTAAACCTCAGACAACAAACTTGGTGGATTTCGCGACAAATATCTCCAAACAACACACGCAAGCAGTTTTCAGTTTCAACGTATGGCCGGCAGGTCGTGACTCCTCTAATAACTGCAAGTGAGTGGTGATTAATAGCTTTCAGATCGTGGAGCGTAAGGCGATGGCCTCTTCAATAACTACAAGTGAGTGGGTACCTTAATTTATATGGAAGTAATAATTGTTAATGACAAACCAAGTCCATGTTTAAGTGAAACTGTAGCCCAATATTACGGTAATTATGTTAATCATATTGAGATTTAAAAAAATATGTTGTCAATATTAAAGGTTTTTCTAATATTTATGAAATTTTAAAAACAATTAAAACAATTAATATAGTATATGTTTCTAATACAAATAATTGCCTAGTTTCCATAAAGAGATATATTAAAAATAACAACCAAGAAATGAACGTTCATTAAATATTGTATAACAATATTATTTTCTTAAGTATGAGTTAAGATAATACCTGTAAGGCTTAGCATGGCATGTGTAATTGCAGCAAAAAACAAAATGTTTAAGTAGGCAGCTACATGTTTCATGATTTGATTGAATGTTGTTTAAATTTTTTAACGAGTCAAAAATAGTAGTTATTAGGTTCATTTATTTTACTGTCACTTAAAGTTTAAATAAAAGAATTTTTTTTAAAAAAAAACTCAAATTTATTTCAAACAAAAATGTTTGTCTTAAACACATTTCAACTATACCACTTCCCGGATTTGTTAACAAGGCACGCCGAACGAATATGAAACAAGACAAAGAAGGTGAGATAGAAAGGAAGAAATAATATCAGCATCTCACCAGGTGAAGAGCTTTACTAAGGTTTACACAGTCAACGAAGCCAGGACCATGTCTAATAACACCATTCATGATTTTATTAACTCACACTAAAGAGGTAAACATTTGAAAGTATTGTGTGTCAGCAAAGTCATAGAAAATGACTACCTAAAATACGGACGAGGCAGGTATTAGCCTAGATGGGGAAACCTCACTGAAATTACACTCTCAACATCCTCTCCCTTTTACGGACGTATTTAACCCTGAAATCCCATCAATGACAACAAAGTGCAATGAGAGCCTATTGCTTGGTCGTTCGTACAAGTAAAATACCTTAGTGTCTCAATAATTTAAGTTGAATGGGACAAAGAAAGCTCTCCTCAAACTAAACTGAATAACCGGAGGAAATAAAAATATTAGTACATTATTTTAAAGTAATTACATTCTTTAATTTTATTTCCTGAATTTCCATTTCTAACAAAGCTTCCCGTCCAGGACGTTGTCTTACAAGAATAGTAAAGTATTACACAGAGTTATTATTTGTGCCAGATTGGTGCTATTTAAAAGGATGTGGGTCAAGGGCATCCTTAACTTGTTTTTATACGTGTATGTATGTATGTATATATAAATAAATAAAAACAGCTAGGACTGGCCCCTAGAAATTTATTTAAGATATTTAACGAGCACTTTCTGGACTGACTTGATTAGACCAACACATGATAATTTCTACAAGCGAGGGCGAAAGAGCCTACCAATTTTGAAAGGAAAGGTAGTCACATGCCTTCCAGGGTTCTTTTATATGCCACAAGTGACATGGGACTGACGGCTTTACTGGCTTTACTTCCCCTTCGAAGGAGGTTGTGCTACACTTTTTTTTCACTAAACAAAATCTGTTGACCCCGACTGGGTTTGAACCTACGAACATCAGGCGAGCACTTTACCCCAAGACCACAGAGTTCGACCCTAGCAATTAATTTGGGTAGTCATATTTAATATGATGAAACTGACACCAATTCAATTTATAATCTTGTAAAAATGGGCTGACTCAAGCCAAAATTTATCATGTAAGCCTGTAGATCCCAAGAAAATTATATTAAATATTATTGCATGATTTTAAAAAAGAAAGATAAAAAATATATATTTAGAAAATTTCAGTCCAAATCATCCCAGTTTTCCAAGACCATTCCTTACCGAAAGAACGAACGTTGTTAAAAAATAGAAACACTTGATAAAAACAAGCTAGAGTAAACAACTATTACATACCCGTCTCTTTTTCTTGAACACTATGTATGCTTTCACTCGCCTCCGAGTGGTATGACTCGCACTCGAGCTTGATGTAGACTGGGTAGCGCGACCTCTTAGACGCGTAATCTGGAAAACAATAGTGTTCACATTACTTAAAAAATACTTTCAGAGATGTGTTCTAAGGGTGGCTGAGGGTTGAATGCCTGCTAGTGGAGGATTGTTGTTCAACCCTTAGCTCAGCACTAAGACTCTGATATCACTTCTTGATCAAATAATTGCACACTTATCCTAAACTAATGTAATCACCAACACAAAACTAACACCATAGCCAACCTCGTTCTTTAGTACCGTCCTAAGAATGTTAATACTGAGGATTTCATGTATTGAGGTTAGAACAAACAATGTTTGGTATTTTTAAATGGTGTCTACTCAACTTGACCAATGAAACTCCAGACTTTTCCCCCCCGATTCATTTCTATCATTTCCTAAAATTTCAGACTAAAAAGTATGTAACATTTATTAAGTAATCTTTTTTACAAATAATAATAAGTTTTTAAATAAACCTGTTTTTTATTTGGGTTAACATAATAGTCTACAAGGAGGAGGGGGGCGGAAGACAGTTTGAATCACATTTTAATTTACTGATTTAATAAATTATTGTATTTCATTTTTTGAGCAAAACAATATTTTCCTGGAATTTTTTTGGGGTAATTTAACAAATTCTAGACTTATTCCCATTTTTTCCCCAACCACTTCAAATTTATGGTTATTTCCAGTTTTTTCGGATAGAAGACAACCTATTGAATTATTAATTTAAAAAAATAAAAATTTAGTCCATAAGGATAAAACACAAAATTAGAACACAATTACCTTCATCAGAGTCACTACTCTCTTGTCTATCTCTCTTCTGGACATTTGCGAGACCTGAAAACCAGAACACAAAATATTATTCCTTCATCCAATACACTTAAGTCTAGCACCCCTCCTGTAGCGAGAACGTTTGTTTTATTTACTTATTTTATAATACATTTTTATTGACTTTTGAGGAAAAGAAACTTGTTAATCGATAATCACACAGTTGTAAATCTCTTTATATGACCTAAACTAATCCTTTAAAACACAATATAGCTTGTATTCTGTAAAAAAAAGTTCCATAAACTCTTATTGGACACACACAAATCTGCAAATGCAAACACTTATAATAGGCGTCTAGTCTGTGCGGTAAAAAAACAACAATAGTTTGGTTTTTAATGTCAAAGCTTGTGTTTTTATCCTAAAGCTCTCAAGATGTCTTCGTATACAACCAGTGCTATAAATAAAAAATATCCAAAGATATTCACTAACCCACCAATCTATTTGACAAAGAAAAACTACAATATGACCATAAGCTGGGTGCCATATGAAATAACAAGTTAATGAACATTATCTAATTTAAATGTAAAATAATCTTCTAAGACTCTATAAACAGAAGTAAAACATTCTTGCTTACAGAACATTATAAAGCAACAGCACCACAGCAAAAACAGCACCCTCACTGCTAGTTAAAGATGAACTATGAACGAGAGCAGAGTGAACACAATGCTAGAGACAAACTATGAATGAAGGTAGCACAGAAGTAGAACCGGACCAGTCCAGGCATGAATGAAACTTCCACCCCACTTTGCATGAATCAACATGTTGCAATCGGCCCCCACCCCTCCCTTCCCCCCAACCTTCTGCGGAACAAGTCTCGACAAGAACATATTACTAGATTGTATCATCTAGTTTCAATAGAATCAAATTAAAAGGGTTTTGTTTTACATTTCTTTATTGGAAATAAAGTTGATTTAGCTACATTTTAGTATGCTATTGTCCCATACTGTAAAAACACATTATTACATAAAGCCAACGTATGAGTGAGAAAGTTATTATTAGCAAATTCAAAACATTTTATTTGCTAACAATTTACTGTAAAAACAACTAGAAACTCATAATGACCCAAAATTTGTAAATCTACAAATAAAAAGGATATTTTCTATGTTTTGTGACCTTGAGTTTAATGTACAGTCAAAGGGAGCACGAGTATTTTTACAGTTTTTACAGAATTGAAATGTTTTGGCCAAAATAAATAAAATATTTTTCCAGTAGCAACATAGAGTTTAGTTTTCTGCACATGCTAATATCAACAGATCTTGAATATCTGCCAAGGGTGTCCTGGAATTTTGTCAAAACTTTTTAAATAAAGAGAAAAAGTGTTGACAAACTTCCAGGACACCCTTGACAGATATTCAGAAAACTAAACTCTATGTTGCTACTGGAGAAATATTTGATTTATTTTGGGCAACAAAATTTAATGCTATAAAAACTGTAAAATTCCTCGCTTTCCGTTCTATCTTGTATTTAGACATTTTCTTAAACTAAATGAAAAAGAACCGACAAAAAAAATATTTCCAGGCAAATTCAACCCAAGGTTGTGGCTTAAACCAAGGAGTAGGCTGAAATAGATATCTGTACCTGCATATGAGTGAGGAGAGGACAGGAAAACGATGAAAATACCATGCATGGGAAAAACTTTCAAAATTCAAAACCCAAAGTCAATTTTGATAAAGTCCAACGCCTTAAAATGCTTAGCCACTAGCCCGTTAACAGTAAATAGGACTTAAATTAATTACTTAGGATCATGATTCTCACATTAAAAGTAAACAAATGTAATGTGTTTCTCAGAATGGCTGCATTTCTATTTGGCGTGCTAAGTTTGGTATCTACTGCTGTGTAAACAGGGCTACTTTATTTCTGTGAATAAAATACCACAAGGACAAAGTGTGCCCAGCAGGGATTCCAACCTTGTCTCAACCCTTTGGGTTGTAGTTAAGAGTGCCTGTCAAGTGAATTCGCACTAAGCTTCATTCTATGATTTTGTGTGAGTAGATATTAAATGAACTATTTTTTTACAGCTAACTTACACAGATTTGATAACTAAACAGCTTATTATAATATTAAAACAAGCCAGTTGTTTGTTATCAACGTACAAAATAAAATCAACTGCAAACACTGAACCTGATATTTTTTTAGTGTAATTTTAATACAAAATATTGTATGGTACACAGTGTTTTTTGTGTTTGCTAGTTTTAAGTTGACAGGCCTATAAAAACACTCTCTTAATGGATGATTTTAATTACACCTTTATACATAATTAGGGATTAAAATAGACCTACAGCAAGGCATGAGGCTATTAAGGATTTTTTTTTCACGGGTTCAAAAAAAGTGCATATATCGACTTATAATTTGATAAACAAATTAAATTTTCAAGGGCACCTCACAAGTTTAATATTACAAACCATATTTTGGTCAGTACACATATTGCTAGTGATGGATAGTTTAGGAAATATTTTAGCCGTAGAGCTGAACAGGAAGAGGAGGGGTGAATTAAAGAGAGGAGTGCAAAGCGTGAAAGATACACATATGTAAGGGTGGTATTAAACTGTCAAAAGTTCTTTGATCAAACAAATATGTTTCCATGATCAAAGAAAAATATTTCTTTAATCAAATATCTGAAGCTTTTGATCAAAGATGTATTATTACAATAAATCAAATTTCTTTCAAAGTCGTTACAATAGCTTATTGCAAAAAATTGACTCCAGTGGTTAAATTTCATGCACAATGACTGTGATAAGAATGCTGCTTGAAACGAAAAAGAAAACCCATGAAACGACTCTGGGTTCAATCATGTGTTGAAGACGCGAGATTTCTTCATATTTTGCCAATATCTTAGCGCGGTCCTTGTAGCTTGTACATAATTAGTATTAAAAAAAAAAGTAATCTGTTCATAATATTTAGTTATAAATTTAACTGCCTCGCACGTCCATGTTATTTTTTAAATCACCATTTTCTTTGATCAAACCTTAGAGCATTTTCTATAACAGGGTGGCCACAGAAATTCCTTTGTCAAATTCCCCAACTTTTCCATAAAAAAAATTCTACTTTTTTGCTGGTCATGTTTTACCCATTTATAAAACCGTTGGTCACTAAGTATGGATCGATTTTCAATGGCACACATATTATATGAACTGATATTAATTGTTTGTGACCTACACTGGTGAACACGTTGACAAAGGTGTCAGTCCCAGTGATGGGGAGCTCCGAGCTCAAATCCACGTAATTTGTTAAGAGAAACCAAGAACGACTCAGAACAGTGGGGATATACAATATTGTTGTGTCTTTAGTTTTTTGCTCATTACTCATGCAAGTGAATACATAGGGTAATTAAATACTTGATCGGACATTGTCTTGCGATTGAGCCCCCCTGTTCCACTTTTATTATTTTTATTATTAGCAACGCATCTTACTACTCGTTTGAGTTGTACGCACGCACCCCCTCCTTTTCTTGTTTCTACTTAAACATAGACAAAGTTTACTCACATGTGCATTGGCTTAGGTTAAGAAAATAATCAAAGCAGCACAATGTGTCTGAAGGTTATTATTATTTCACTTTATCTGTGATTGTCATAATATACAATAACAGTAATGAATTAAAAAATATATTAATGTTTCTCTTGTTTTGATAAAATAATGCCTAATATTCCCTGTTTCATGATAAAATTCCCCGACTTTCACTGATTTTGTCTTAGCTTTCAAATTCTTTGACTATTCCAGGCTTCACAGGTTTGTGGCCACCGTGTATAATCCCAATCTTCGATAAAATATCTTCGACAGCATAACACCACCCTAAAACTATTGAAAGAAATAGAGATTTCCGACCCTCATGATTTCAAGAATAATTTTACAATGAGCCTCTGTAGTTTTAAAGAGTTGTTTTGGTTGGTGATTCCCAGAAGTCACAAAGCACTTCTTTATCTTTCACTTCAGCCATGGCTTATGTTATTTAAACAAATACTTTACAGATTTACTCACTATAATATATGTGCATATGGTGATGGCTGATGAATTACTGAAGAAAATTTTGTAATACTCCTCACACGCTCAATATTACTGTCAAACTAGCAAACAAATACTAATGGTAGTTGGCATCAGTCCATGTCGATCAGTAATACTGACAGTAATACTGACAGTAATATTGAATGTGTGAGACACCCTATACAGGAGTACATGTTTTTGTTAAGGCTGTCACAAATATAGGCAGAAGCTTGTATGTGTTTTTACATGCTCTGTGGGCTAACTATTATGCCATTTAAGCTATCCACATACTTACACTAATATAGTGCGGATGAGAAAAATATAATTTCAGAGGAAAAGTGATTTGTTGATGGGAAACCATCTAGGAAAACCACACAAGTACACCCGGTTACGATTCAAACCATGACCTAATAAAATGAGCTAAGACGAGACAGACACTTTTATCAGTTGGTATGGGTAAAAGTACCTTTTAAAATATTACAGTTACATGCCGGTAGTAGCTTTTATCTAATATAATTTGTGTTTGAGTCAAAGATGTTTTAAGGAAGCAGAATGTGTTTAAGTACTCGGATATTAATGCAACTAAAAGTGCGGACACAACCCAAAGAAAAATGTGAAGTGAATAAGAGCAAGAGATCTTACCATAACTCAAATCAGAAGTAGAACAGCTCATCTCTGCTGGAACATAATATACAAAACAGGTTCAACTCATCGTGATCATTAATCTCTCGAGCCAGGGTTAAACTACAATATCCTTTTTCTGACTTTAGTAAGTTTTGACAAGTTACACCTTGCCTGACATGTTTAAACATGTATTAATGTTTTCAAACTCATAAAGTGGCAAGCAATATGAAGCTCAAGATTTAGACTAGTATGTATACTCCAGTGAAATAGAAACCAAAATGTATTTAAGATCCTAATGAATGATCAGAATAAAATGATAAGTTAATTATGATACCTACATGTATATTTTTAGCATCACACTTTACTACCCGTTAAGGTTATATGCTTATATAGGTACTAATTAGGCTTATAGTTTTAGGGATGAGGATGGTTATATTTATAGTTAGCACCTACATTTATGTGGAGAGTGGAAAACCATTTTGGAAAAAACAAACAAAAAAAAAACCTGTCATTACACCCGAGAGATATTCAAACCTCAATCTCCCAGTCATGCAGTCTAGTCTAATGCAAGTGTGATGCCTTGGACCCCTGAGGCAGGTTATTCAGCTTGTAGTTTATACATTTATACACCCAGGTTACGCCCTCCCCCCATTTTTTTTCTAGGCAAAGTACAAAATAAGCTTCCGGGCAAATTTCAGGGTTTCACGGTTGACCTTGAGACCTAGCAAAAGTCCCAAACAATTTTTTTCTCTAAATAAACCCATTTGTAAAAGAAGTGACGTGAGATAAAATTTACTCATAATAAGATTATCTGTGTTTTTCGAATATCTGTGCCAATACTCTTTTTTAATTTAGGCCTACCAAGATATAGTCGAGAGTCTATCATATCTTTAGGCTCATATAGGAACCAGGCTTAAGAGAGAACAAAATAGATTGTACACGCCAGGAGAATCGGATAGGTATATTAATGTGTTTGAGCCCGTGTCCTGAGACTGGTGTTCTTTAAATGACAAATACCAGTGCATTTCTTTGCCCTCCACATTCCTGACCATATCAGCTTAAGTCAAATAGTTAAGATATTAGGCCCTACTTGTAGCACACTTTCACTAAAAAACTCTATTAAGCTAAAGAATAATTTGACTAACCCTAGAATGGTAATGTAGGGTCTACCAGATCCCCACCTAATATCTACTGTATTTTTTCCGGTAGGTTGGCTACACTGCTCTCTCTCTCTCAGTACCTTCCTTCAAGTCTGTCTCCTATTTATGTTTCATATAACCATGGTGTTTGATACGTTTATTGTCCGTTTATAGTAGTTTGAGGAGACTTGGGTGCTGACAGATCTCCACATTATTATTTGTGCAACAGTTTTCTACCAAATTGTATCCTCAGGTAAGTCACAACAATAATAATAATAATAATAATAATAATAATAATAATAATAATAATAATAGTGGGTGTACTTTATGCTATGTTCAAGGTATTTTGTGTGTGATAAATAATCTGAAATTAATTGTATGCTTATCTAATGTGAACTACTATAACGATGACGTTTTATAGGGTTGAATGGCATCGCCTGGTAATTGGTAAGCATACATACTATATTTTTTATTTGCATGGTATCATGGTTTTTAAACTGCAATGCCCAAGTACTGAACATATTATCTTATTGACAGACTGATTTTAAAAAACACGGTATGTTTGATTTGTGTTTTGCAAAGAGCAATAATTTGATTCTATCTAGAACAATTTAAAAATTAACATAAATAGAATGTGTTTTTCTTCACAGAGCAGACCTGCACAAATTCGACTGTAACTGTATAAGGAAACTGCTTATCGAAACGCAGGATATGTCTGAAGCTGAAATTGATGTAAATTTTTAATAAATAAATGGTCTCTTGCATATATAATAGTAGAAACAAAAAAATGTGATAAGCAAAGCTAAAAATATTAAAATAAGAGTGAGGGTCTGCTGGCACCCCACGTTACCAAATTGGTAACAAAGTTTAACGCTACTATTGAAGGGTTAAGATTATAAGGAAAATAAAGTGCGTTTTGCATAAACAGCCCTTTTCAATAAGACACATCCTGTAAAATATGGTACAGGTGGTAGCCCTAGTTACAGAAGCCTACACATTATCAGTTAATTCGACAGAGTGAGTGGAGACTCCTAATGCTTAAGGCTGTGGAGTCGAGGTCGTGGAGTTGGTGATTGGCTTCAAAATAAACTTATACTATTATAACAATATATTGTAAAGATATCATTTTAACTTTGTACTTTATTTTTATTTTTTAGGACCAATGTTTGTAATTATGTTTAGTAAATTTATTCAAATATACATTCACAATGTCAAAGAAGCTTCTCATGAAATAATCTGTATTGGAGCATTTTACTTTTATTTTTGAGATTCAATATCTGAATTAATCTGTTTTTGTGCACCGCATCTCACTACTTGTCCGAGCATTCATAAAAATGGGGAAGATATAAGGAAGGCAAACTTTGGAGAAAGTATTACCTAGATAATTGTGTAATGGGAGAATGGAAAATAGTTTAAGAGAAACCCTCCCCAAGACGCCCGGCTGAGATTCGAACCATGACCACCACGGTACGTCAATGGCATTTCAGTCTATTATAAGAGTCCTTTCCTTAAGATCAGTGATATGGATATCTGAACTCTTGATACACTGTTTGGCCAATTCAACTAGATAATTAAAAATAAAGATATTTATTCATTAAAAATTAACTGTAGGAGTTTAAAACTAGACAATGAAAGGGGGATAATGTTTAATTCAAAATAGGCATTTGGTGCCATTTTTCCATTGTACTTGAGTTTTATAATTAAATAGTGTTTTTATAGTGACAGTATCCCTTTGTCCTTGAAAAATAAATAAATTAAAATTACAAATATGCTTCATAATCCCCCCCACGAATAATTGTGGCAATGGAAATAGTAGACCACATAATTTGCACTAATAGTAATAAGGTGAGAGAGGAAACTTTTTTTTTTAAATCCTCCATTACTTTTGATGAAATATGACACCTTAGCTCAGTCAATAGTGTGTTTCTCTACTGAGTTAAAGGTCCAGGGTTCGACTCTCGGCATAGCCGAAAATTTTTAACATCTGTGAAATGTGGGTTTACCCTTCAAGTTATGAATTAGCGGCTGGGGACTGGATGTTGTGCCTGTCATATTCTCAAGATAGATTATAAGGCATATGAAGTTAAGACAAGGCTAGAAAACCGGTACGGTAGTGGACAAATATATGAATTGAATAAAAAACTGCCATAGGCTGGAAACAATGGATGTAAAAAATTACTTTTCATGAAACATTCAAATCAATATGAGAAACTGCTCAACAAATCAAGGATTAAGATGGCTTTCACCTAATTTTCTATGAGAGGCAACCATTATTGTAAATTACATGGAGGGCTGTATATAGGCCTACATATGTTCTAAAACCAAAGAGCAAGTTAGGCAGGGACCGTCTCTGTGGTCAGAGTTCCTGGCTACAGATCCTGGGTTTGATCCCCAGTGGTGCCTGCATTTTTCTGCAAAGCAGTTGGTCTAAAACAGGGCCAAACTCTGCCTTGTGCAGACAAATGAGGAGCTGCTTGAATGAATAAGTAGCAGCTCCAGTCTATAAAAGAGAGATTGTGGACAGAGGGTTCGTTGTGCTGAAAATAATGGCTCTATCAGTCAGTATAGCTAGATTTCAGGTTCATGCCATAAGTTGTTTGAGTTCTGGAGATTTCTTAACATTTGATTGACATAATTATTATGTACTCAGACAGCTTTAAACTCATGTTTCGGCACATTTTTCAAATAGATCCAACCACTAACCTTTACTATTTCAGACTTTTGAATGAACTGCAAAACATGATTATTCTTTGTAGATTCTGTGAATCTCCATCTAGGACATCTGAGTTTAAAAAAAAAGAGAATACTTAGGCTGCATCCGAATAGTCTACTTCACATGCTGTCGACCCTTAACACTCAAATGAGAGTTGCATTAGCAATCATGTGATAAAGTGTAAATCAGTCCGAATAGTCACTAAGTGTGCTAATGCACCCTCACACAAGTCCAAGGGCGACAGCAAGTTACCTTTTACACACTAGCATGTGGTGTTTGATCTGCAATTGTTTAATTTTTCGTCTGCTAGAGATAGTAGAGTAATGTGATCTTTGATAACGTTCGTTAAATATATTGTTTTTTAGTGTTGTAGAGTTGTATGTGTGGTGATGAATAATTTGTCATGTGCAGTGAAAATAAGTAGCCACAAATCTGTATGTAGCCTATGCTAATTCGGGCTCATAGATGGTGTTTAAAATAGTTTCTAAGATCATTGATAGGAAGCAGCAGTGCAGACTTAAAGGGTGTGTTTTTTTAAAGGATATTTTGCCATTCAAATAGTCTGTTGATGTCTTCAATTTCAAGTATGTTATACAATGCAGTCTACTAGCATTTGCTTGGAGAGTGGTTAGTTAAAACAAATCAGACAGGGATTCAACCCAAGTAAATAAAGGGAGAGTGTTTATATACTCCATGGCCATAAAGTATTTTAAAAGACTTTAAAGATTTATATTTTCACCATGCACCCAATTGTAGTCCTTTAACTTTCATAAAGACGGCTTCACAGAGCCAATCAGAATCGAGGATAGTCAGATAAATGAAAATCGAAATGAAAGCATCAATGCGAGTAGAGAAAATGGTCGCCATTTTCTCAACATTTCGCATTTTAATTTATCATTATTCTTAGAAAACTTAAATAATTTAAAGCCAATGTTATTTTAACCAAAAACGCAAAACAAATTAATTGTTGATATCTTGATAATATTTATCGAATTTAATCAGTTTATTTCAAAAAGTTTGATTGGACAAATTATTATATTTCCTCATTGAATAATAAAATATGAAACTTTATGTAAACTGTTATACAAACGGAATATAATAAAGATATGGAGCTTTCTAAGGTTGTGGTTAAATCTACTGAATTATAGTTTTTGTTTGGGTAAAAAATTATACTTTGTTCTATAAGGCATGTCATACCATTATTCACATGTGTTTGGATTTTTTTTTTAAATTCTGAGCATCCTATATTAATTTTTTTTAATTTTCTTATTTTATAAACGAAAATGTATTCCTATAAAAGCTAAATTGTTTCCTAACATGGAACGCAAGGCTAAGTGATGTGAACATTAACTCTCAAATAAACATAAAAAAGTAGAGTAAATATTGATATAATATAATACATACTTTGAAATAAGATTGTTCAAACTGCACACTTTTGAAGTCGGAAGGCGATAAAAAATAGAGAAAAAAAACAATTTAAAAGGCACAAGTAAAGCCTAAACGTACACACAATCGCGTCACACACGCACAAAAATGTTCAAGAGAATTAGGGAAGGCCTTTTCTACCTCTGTCCTGTAAAGACAAGAGAGACAACAACACTATACACTAGAGTTCGATTTCCCACATTCCAGTAATAATCCTGTGTACCAGTCTCAACACGTTTTCTACGGGTCTCAACACGCTTGAGGTAATTTCCATGACTTTATCGCTTGGCGCGACTTTCAAATTCACAAATGAATATCATGGCGTTACCGTGTAATATAACTATGATCCGTAGCCTCGGATATCTCCGTAATTACTCGGGTATATACCCTCCAACACTCAAACTTACCAAAATATGTAAAATATCTATCTGTTTCTAATGAGTTATTTATAATAATAAATGAATGTGTAAGTAAAATAAAAAATAGAATAAGAAACGATAAACAGATTAATTACAAATTAACAAGGGAGTATTAAACGCCTACGATTCATATTGCGTAAATATATATTTTTATATTAAAATAGGGTTGTTATTATCAAAGGCGCATGCTGTCATTCAAATGTTATGATAAAATTTCGAATTTCAAAATTAATCATTTCAATAATAATCCGAAAGAGGTCTCTACTTTCTATTGTAGTACCTCTGTTTTCAATTTTCTTATAATTTAAGAATCAAATTGTTTGTTCTGATCTATAAAGACTGAAAGAAATTGTCAATTTTTTTGGATAAAATGTCAACTTATAGAGTGAGTGCTCTAACATATTAAATATGCTTTGAATGAAATAATTATAAAAACTTTTGTATCTAGTATAATTTTTATTCTTAATCTTAACAAATACAAAATATGATTTTATATACCTATCTAATTATAGATAATTAAACAATTTATTTCAGCCTATAGATTCGAAACGGGAAGAGTTTCGTAAGTATTTGGAAAGAGCAGGCGTTATGGAAGCCTTAACCAAAGTTTTGGTTGGTCTATATGAAGAAGCAGAGAAACCAACAAATGCATTGGAGTATCCTTTATAAAAAAAATTTGTATTGTTAAAGAAAACGTCACTTAGCCATAGTGTTAGTTCAAATATCCCATTAATCTCTAATTCTACCTGAACATTGGTTATATTTGTTCAAGTTAATAAGGGCTGTATCTGATTTATATATTTAGGCCTATGCACTATGACCTTTATATGTACCCTACTCTTGGCATTTGCATTGGTAATCACGAGACACAAGTGTAGATCCGTTCGAAATGTAACCGAGGGTTCTGATGCACAATACATACATCATACATCCTTGAATCCATGGACTGAAACATAATGTCATTGACACATTCTTGGTGCGGTGTTTGGATGGAAACGGTTTTATTCTATTTTCATCTGCTAGAGCTCAGAACTTTATGTTGCCTGACATTATAAACATGCGAGTTGATTAAGCAGACACATTTTATGACAGCCTATTAAGAACTTGTTTGTTTCAAAAAGTTGATAAAACAATCTACACCAACCATTTATTATCACCAAAAGTAGCAACCTGTTAATTGTCATGCTTTAATTTTCTTAAAACAATAGTATAATATTCGACGCAAACATTAAAACGGTGCCGATGTTAAACACCTAGAGGCTATTATTTTTCATTAGATCTGTCATGGCGTTTGACACATTTTCTAAGCTCATTGGTAGGTCTTAGCACTTCAGTCCTAAAGATGTAACAAGGCTCGTTGCCTTGTCTATCAAATTGGCTGATGCCGTCTTCAATAGGAAATGCTTGTGGAGTGTGAATTTATCAAATCTATAACTCAAGGGTCCTTCCAAGAATCCTTGAGACTTTACGGGTAAAGCCAAACTCAAACATGGCAAATCTTTAAATATGTTTTTGCTTTGTGATTTAGTATATCCAATTTCAAGATGAAAGAGCGCCTGCGCCCACCAATCTCTCCTAACTGGTAAGGGGCTTGTAGGGACTTTATACAAGTACAGTAATGACTTAAAGTACTTAATTACAGGAACAACTAGGTATATTATTAAAATGAGAAAGTGGAAAAAAAATGGGATTAAATCTTAACACGATAAAGAGTGAATGATGGCAAACAGGATAAAGCTTAGAAAATCTATAGGCTACAACTGGGTGGAGTAGATCTGAAAGAGGTACAGAGTGTAAAATATATTTGAAACGTGATTGAAGCAAAGTGTGCGAGTAGAGTATATAGGCCTATATATATATTAGCACCATGTCTTACTACCCGTTTGGGTTATACATCTAAGTACTAATTACTCTAATGTATTACAAATTAAAAAGGTTGAATTTAGAGGGATTTTACCTTCATTTGTGTGGAAGGATAATGGAAAACCCTCAGTGCATCCAACCGGGATTGAACCTCGACCTCTCCGTCATTGGCAGGACATTCTATTGCGAGAGTGATGCCTTAGACCATGCAACCACCAAAGCGGGATGTAGAAGATCTAAAGAGGGCAGCCGGAGGGGAGGGGGGTAGTTCTAAAGACTGTATGTAAGGGACCTGCTATGGCGAAGATAAAGGAAAAGTAAAATATCCCATAAAAAATGTTGGCAATGAAATATCTATGGAAAAGACTAAGGTGGGACGAATAAAGAGATGGGAGGAGCAGATAACAGCCGGTGTGTGTGAGTGAGGGGAGAAGAATGGTGTAAGTTGTAGTAATTCAAAGAATAATTATATCGTAAGAACTTATCTAATCAGTTTATTGATACATCTTTCAGGCATAGCAACGTGAGCAACAATGATAAACAAAATCATAGAGGAATAAAATGCACATAAGTCTTTGACGAGTGATTAATTGTTCATTGTATAGTCTTATTTCAACACTCCCCCTCACTCGTCAGAATCGTTGTCCAAGCCCAAGAGCACATACTAGTTGACTATGCCTGGGAGAGGCCAATGCCTTGGTGAGAACATCAGCTTCCAAAGTCTCGGTTGGCTTGTAGTTGATGATGATGTCTCCGGCTTGTACCTTTTCTCTAATAAAGTGTTCTCTAATGCTGATGTGTTTGGACTTTGAGCTTACGATGTTATTCTTAGTCAAATGTTGTGCAGACAAATTGTCATTAAGTATTTCAATTGACTGGTGAGGAACACCCATGTCGTGTAGTAACTGTTTTAAGTGTATTGCTTCTTTTGCTGCCTCTGTCAATGACATATATTCTGCTTCCGCTGTAGACAGAGCCACAGTTCTCTGTTTTCTTGATTCCCAGCTGATGGAAGTCGCTGCAAACTGGAAACAGTATCCTGAATAAGATCTTCTATCTTCTCCAGTTGCCCAATCAGCATCTGCCATCCCAATAAGTGGTTTATTAGTTTTCTTGAAAACCAGTGCGAGATTTTTGGTTCCCTTTAAGTAGCGCAAGACTCTTTTGGCAGCCAGCCAATGCTCTTTCCCAAAACAGGTGTTGTATTGACTTAAGAAGCTGACTGTGTGTGTTATGTCTGGCCTAGTAGCCACAGACAGATACATAAGTGAACCAATCAAGTTTTGATAGGGATATTTTTCGGTATTTCCAGGATTCTTCTGTAACTTCATGCCAGGTACCATTGGAGTTGCAACAGGTTTACAGTCACTCATGCTGTATTCTTTGAGAAGTTCTTCAATGTATCGAGTTTGCGATGCTGAAATCATACCATTATTGTGGCAAAACTCGATTCCTAAACAATAATGTAGTTCTCCAAGGTCTCGCATATCAAAGGATTTAGTTAGTTCTTGCTTTAAATCATTCAGCTGTTGCTGACTTCTTGATGCCACTATAATGTCATCTACATATATGGCTATCAACGTTTGTTCCCGCCCTTTAGTAGTAGTAGTAGATGTGTATATACAAGGGTCAGCTTGTGAGGGAACGAAACCCAATTGCTTTAGTTTCAAGTCTAACCTTTTAAACCATTGCCTACCGGCTTGTTTTAAGCCATAAACAGCTCTTTTAAGTAGGCATACTTTGNAGAAACATATTTCCATAATCCATTTCTTATCAAAACTGCTTGTGCTTGAAGCTTCCAAGTATCGTAGTTATCCTTTTTAAGTGGCTCTATACGATAGTTTACAAAATTTGCCATGACAAGAAAAATATTGTTTAACTAGCAGCGCGAACTAGAACACTTTCACAATCGACGAGCACAACTTAATACTTTCATTTAAACTACAATAACTTACTGAAGTTTTAGAATGAGTTACTTAATTTATTTTGAGCACATACCTGGGCCCATAACCTGTAGTAATTCAAAGAATAATTATATCGTAAGAACTTATCTAATCAGTTTATTGATACATCTTTCAGGCATAGCAACGTGAGCAACAATGATAAACAAAATCATAGAGGAATAAAATGCACATAAGTCTTTGACGAGTGATTAATTGTTCATTGTATAGTCTTATTTCAACATAAGTACAAAAGGAGATGATGATATCTTACTAAAATAATTCGGCCACATGCTGGATATTGTTTCTCGTGATGATGAAATGAATGTAGCTTAATTCTAATCTATTGAACTAACCTGGCTGGCAAATGTGTATGCTTGCATCCAATGAATGCCGAAAAAACAACATATTCTAGCCTACTATTTAAATAAATAAATATATCTTAAACAAAATGATCCAACTATTCATTAGGCCTACTTAGCTAGTATTAATAGATAAATATCATGTTTAGCTTGTAAAATATTACTTAGAACCAGTAGTATATAAGTATAATACAGTAATATTGTGACTATATCAATATAGTTACTGAACCTGTTTAATCATGCAAGTTTTTTGATATTGCATTTTGGGGCTCCCTCCTTTTTATTTATTTAAAACGCTGTTAAGATTTATGGCCCACAAGTTGGAACAATAATTCTACTATGCCTGTCTAATTTAATCTCATAAAACACTAGGTTAAGACGGCCGCCTCAGTCAGCGAGAAAGTACCAATCACTGTCAGGCCACACAGCTTGATAGTCTGTGTCATATTCTGGAACTACTTCTCTATTTTGTCTTAAGCTTTATAAGTTCCCTTTCAATGGTCATGTACAACCATTATTTGTTATAGGAAGGCTAAATCTAAAGCCTTATATTTTTTAATCAAGCTTAGTAGCATAGTTCCACAAATATGTTTTTTCTAAATTGTCGAAAATGAGCTCATACTACATTTTCACACATCTATTTATATTAATAAGACTCAAACTATAGTGTCGTTAAGGAAAAAGAGCCCTTTGGAATCTTTCAACTTTATTTTGGTGTGAACTATATTTTGAAATTTAACATATTGTAGAACTAAATATTGTGCTATAGTTGAATTTTTGCGTCATTTTCTCGCTTACCGAGAGTCGGACCCGTTTAATACAAAGCAGAACTAACTCTTTAAATATTACTGCTCCTTCTAGTTACCTGACACTCATTGGCTTACAGTAACAAAAGCTGGTAATAAACAACATTCCACATGATTTAAACATTGAAACAAATTATAATTTTACAATAACTAAACCTTAATTTTGAAATTCCTAGAAGAAGGTTATCAAGTACCGTAGCTCTCCTGTTAAAGTATTATATGTGGGCGTATATCCATAGGTTCTAATGTTTACTCATCTAATTTAATTTTAAACAAAACGGGGTGAAACATAAATATTTATTATTCATTAAACTGCTTCAATGTTCGCATCGTCTAAGTTTTTCTTCTCTCAATAGCCTAAACTGTCAATGATAGGAAAATTGGGGTTTGAAGCCCGATCAGGTGTACTCTTGTGTGATTTTACATAAATTGTTTTTCACTTACGTCTACAAATATGGATAAACTTCTTCTAAATTCAATCTTCCTCATCCCTAATTCATTAATGTAATTAGTAAATATGCATATAACCTGAATAGGTTGTAAGACGCGGTGCTAATAAACTAATTTAATTTTTTTAAAGTAGGATATACATATATATATTTATTCAGTAAGTAATTACCTTATGCAGGTGTATTTAAGTGTGCCCTAGTGGGCTTTACTTTGTTCCAGGATGCATTGGGTTAGTTTCCATTCCCTCGCTAGACGAGAGCTGGTGTATTTCTCCACTGTTCATCATCCACAGCCTGTTTCTTTAACTTAGTATATCACAAATAACAAACATACCGGTACTTGGGTGTAGTATTTTAATAAATATCAAGTCAGTTGATCTTTAACTACCCAATAGATTATAAACCGTCACCAAGTGATTAAAAAAGTGTCTAGATATTTAAAAAATATGGTAGGCTTAAGTAAAGCTATGTTGGATTGCTAATGAATAGTATCTACCTTTTCTATTTTATTGGAATTCTTGACAAGTGTTTAGATATGTGCGCAAAAACTTGAGTGCCAACAACGAGGAAGCGGACAAGTTAGAAGAAGTAAAAACGTTACTAGATCAGAAGGAGGTCCACATTAAAGAACTTGAGGACGAGAACGCCAAGCTGAAGGTAAAAGCTGTATATTCTAATCTAAGTATCTAAGTACTGTATATAGG